>JASDDO010000247.1:0-250000 GCA_030015575.1 Agapanthus africanus | reverse complement strand
TGCGAAGGACTAAAGAATTGTTCTTGGTGTATGGTAATACAGATCTCCAAATGGAGGGCTTTACCGATTCGAGCTTCCAGAGCGATAAGGACGACAACAAATCTATCTCAGGGTTTGTATTTACCCTCAATGGAGGGGCGGTAAGTTGGAAGAGTTCCAAATAGGATACCGTTGCAGACTCTACGATGGAGGCTGAGTACATTGTTGCAAATGATGCCGCCAAGGAAGCCGTCTGGATGAAGAAGTTCGTCTCGGAGCTAGGAGTAGTTCCAACCATTATTGATCCAATACCCTTGTATTGTGATAATAATGGGGCTATGGCGTTAGCCAAAGAGCCCATGTCCCATCAGCGGTCCAGACACATCCTGAGGCGCTTTCATTTGATCCGAGAGATTGTAGATCGCCGCGAGATCGAGATTAAGAGAGTAGATACAAAGAATAACGCCGCGGATCCACTCACCAAGGCCCTCCCTCAACCGCAGCATGAGCGACTTTTTGAGATGTTGGGTATGAGATACGCCAATAACTGGCCTTAGTGCAAGTGGGAGATTGTTGGATATATGTATGCCCTAGAGGCCATTATATGATAGTGGATGTATCTATACATGTATATATATATATTCAGTGTACATTCTTGCTCGACATGATAGTATGCTATCTGGTTCTACTTTATCTGATATGTTTATTTGATCATGCTTTTATTCATTTATACATGCTGATAAAGCCCTAAGGATATCGGCTTGACTACAGTGATTATGATAGAGATCATACTAGTGGGACATCTGTAGTTTATAAGCATATCCTGAAATGTCCCTAGTCGGAGGTGTATCGAGACGGGGCATCGATATACCAGAGTAGACTAGCGTATATGATACTAGACCCATGTGATGGGCGATGGATGTTCCCACATTCATCGATGTTTGACATCAAGATCATATACGGGTGCTCAGTGGTGACTGGGTACACTGGACGGACTCATCGAGAACTCCTATATGGAATTATATCTATCGTCGGATAGCAGTTCTCAGGTGACACTGGTACAGGTTAGTCTGTAGACCCGAGATCGTCATAGAGTCTTGTGTGTTCTCCCACTGTACTTTGATTACCACCCTACCACGGCTCTACTGAGTCGTGCAAACAGGTGGCCGTTGGGTACAGTCCCGAGACACACGAAGGCGATGAGCGATAGGAGGGGTTTCGTCTCTCCCGGTATTGGGAGTTGATGCTGTGCTGTGCTCGACTGGTTATATCAGTAAGTCCCTGGCCAGGGCTGCTGAGATTTACTGATAAGTGTTATCAGTAGTTTCTCGATCTGTTATAGACCATTCACTGGCACGACTTATTGAGTTATTGGGGTCGACGTTACCATCCCTAGACTCGATATGCAGCATATCTGACGAAGAGACCGGACTGTACGGTAGTGTTGCAGGTTGGCTCGACGGGAGTTGTAGCAGGTTCGCTTGTTTTCTTCTGATCGCTCAATACCCGGGTAGCCGTTACGTTTAGCTGACCGCTTGCGGCTTGGGGGTGCTTGATATGATCATCACCCACTGCCGGCGTATTGACGAGTCTTAGAGTCCCACAAAGAAGTTTCCTAGTCCAGGCGAAACGTTGTGGTGCGTGTATGCGATATGCGCATGGACTCGGTTAAAATGCGCGTATGAGATACCGTATATTAATTGGGCGGATTGCTTTTGGTCGGATCGTAAGTGATATGACCGGGTTGATAAATCAAGTGTTGATTTATCATTTAACCATTAGCTTCTCACTAGAAATCCTATCTTGTTTCTTTTGGATGTATGCATGCATGTATGCATTCATTCTTGTTCATGCACATATGGATGTGCATGCACACATGCATACATACATCATTCTATCATGGTTGTTTATATATAGAAAATGGTGGCAATATAAGACTCACACCTTGGTTATTTATATGGATTATTACTTATATTTGTTTTAAAACAAAATAGAAAAGGAAAGGATACTTCATGGTTTGTTTCTAGTCTCTTCTTTGACCTAACCATGCTCACCTACCCTTAACCATGGATTAAACTTTCCTTTCATGTTTTAACTCAAATTAAATAATATCTTCATAATTTAACCATGGTTTGAGATGAGAAGAAATAAATAAATATACATATATTTTCTTTTTCTTTTCATGAGTTTTATCTTCTCTTCTTCTTAAAAATAGCCATCATCTTCTTCAACCTTGAGCTCTTGCTCTCTAGACTTTTCAAGTGAGCAAAATACACATAAAGATAGGATTTTGAAGTGAGAAAGAGAACCACAACACCATTCTACACAAGTCTAGCCTACTTGTTTAGAGTGTTTGCTTCATTTCATCTTCTTGTTAAAGTGAAGTTGATAGCTTGGACAAAGGAGCTTCGGGTGGATCGTCGTGGACGTTAGAGGACTTCAAGCGAACACTTTTCCAACTCTCAAGTGGCTAAGGAGTCTACTAAAGGGAGCTACAAAGGTTGTACTCTCAAAACCCTAGCCTTTGTAACATATGATGTTAGTTAAAGTTTTAGAAACCCTAATTTTCTAGGATAGATCCTTTGTATGCTTACTTAGCACCATAAAAATTTGAACTTTGTGACATGTGATGCTTCCAAACTCTACATAGGGTGCTAGGTAAACCTTACAATAACCCCCTAACCGAGTACTTAACAACTCTTAGTTAGGTTGTTAGGTAGATAGTTTAACAAAGATCCGTTTGAGTCCATATTACCGCCTCTAGAAAATTGTTTTTCCTCAAATTCCGCAAGCCCGTAAGTACCGGGAGAGGTAGCATGGACTTACAGTGGTATCAGAGCCTAGTTAAACACTACCTAACATGTTAGCATAGTAACTAGAAATTCGATCGGAGAAAAAGTCCCGAAATAGACCCGGAAATCAAACTTGCTGTCGATTTTTTAAGTTCTGTAAAAATAACAAATCATGCTTTAAAAATCGACTCAGGGTTTTTATAAGATACTGTAGAAAAACGGTGCAGAGAACCCATCAAACCGCCGCGGAAACGCGGCAATAGCTTGCTATTGCCGCGGTTCTGCGGCCGTCTTAGCTCTTCTCTGGATCTTCTTTACTGCAGTATACTCAGTGGGGTATTTTAGGAATTTTGGTATATGTTTTTTCAGCCCAGATTTTCCAGAAAGAAAAATTTGTTTTTGGGGCTTTAAAAACCGTATTTTGATCGAGTTTCTGAAGACTAAGGCTAACGGGTCTATATCTGTGATGTGATATTTGTATTGAACGTCTGCTAATCGCTATATGTCGATTAGTGGGGGTTATACAAATCTGTGATCTGTAATATTGCTGGTATGTGTATATGAATCATTGGATTGTCGCGGGTGAATAGCCGGGGGTTGTGAGATGAGAGTTTTCTTTTCTTTCAATTCATGTAAATTTGTAAATTGATGTAATAATTATTTATATGGCCGCACAACCGGGTCGGGGTTGTAGCCGTCATTGTATAATTTCTTTTTACTGTTTTTGCTCCTAGGATAGACCCATGGAGGGGGTGCACAAACTACCGGGTATCCCGAAGTGCCGAGTGGCCTACTCACGGTGTTGAGGGAGGTTGCTTCGCTTCGGGTACTTGGCGGGTAGTTTGCCGCACCCGTAGGGGTCTTGGGTGGGGTATTGGCTATTCACCGCGACCATGTAATCTGCTTTTCATTACAGGCTCGTACGAATTGCGGATTCCTAGTATATCCAATGTGTTCATCTGTGATCTGAAATGGCTATCATTGCAATATATATCTATATATGATATTATTTAGGCGTTGCTTATGTTTTACAGCCGCGCTAGCCCAGCCCCCGCTCTGTCGTTAGTTAAGTAACCTAACGGGTAATGACGGGGCCCCGTGGCAAATGCGAATGGCATAAGCGTACGTCATATTTTGGTTGTTTTCTGCAATGGTAGGATTAAATGATGGGACGCATTAAAAGAACTAATGCAAGAAAAATATGCATTAAAAGAACTAATGCAAGAAAATAAACCAAGTAAAAGTCGTTGGAACACTTTCGAAAAACCACTCGGTTCTTTTCAAAACCAACTTTTAAATGCGGAGCTTGAGCCACTCCTTTTAAAAGCTATCTCGTTCCATCGATTATATCAAGTTCACTACGTTCACGGTTTCGCCAAAACCATTCGTAGCCCTCCGTCGTTTCACATGAATGGTCAATAGTATTCAAGCTATGTATGTTGGCCAAAGTCAAGGCATAGTGATTGGTAGCTATTGGGTATTCATGTGCAGCATAGATAGATGCGTTAGTTTGGGGCAGTCGTTCTACCATTTTGGCCAAAGTCAAGGGTATGTGCGGGTGGGCTCAAATTAACCTGGAGAATGACGGGTAGAACTTGACATATGACTTATGATATTTTGGCCAAAGTCAAGGTCATAAGAGCATGGGGCAAAAATCCACATCGGGAGTTTCATAAGTACTGAAACTTGCTAGCGCTGCATACCATTTGGAGTGTGATGATTCTGGTAGGATTCCTTCAGTTTTATCACGCGATGATATTTGGATCCCGATCCTACTGTGAGTATATGCTACTCCTCGGGAAATTTCTCACTTAACGATCAATGCTATAAACCAAGTAGGTGTCTAGAAAGGTGTTAGCGGGGCTACGCCCACAGGGAAAAGAGGTTATTTAATTAAGGAACTTCGCGAAAACGTTGGAAAACCTCCCTCGAAGTACCGACACCAGCCTGGCTGAACGGTTAAGCAAGAATTGTACGGTGAGATTGATCCTGACTAATTCTTCCTTTTTTGGTTTGAGGAGGGATTCGAGAGACAGTGGGAGCCATCCTGTTTAGACAAACTAAAAACCACTCTAAACTTGCAAGAGCATCATGCTGAGTGTTTCTTCTCTCTCTCCTAATTGCAGCGACCAATCGACATGACTGGACTTAAGTTACTTCTAGATAAAAACATACTGACAGGGCCAAACTACAAAGATTGGCTCAGGAATGTCAAGATGGCAATCACTTACGACAAGCTGGGGTATCTTCTTACCACCAAAGCTCCCCCTGTCCCAGGTCCCAAAACCAGCGTCGCGGATAAGGAAATCCGTAAGACCTGGGAAATCGACTGCGCGAAGGCCAAGTGCCTCGTGCTTGCCTCTATGGACAACGAACATCAGAGGGGTACGAGAATATGGACCTCGAATCCATATTTCTCCATACAAAAGAACTGTATGGAGAGCAATCTCGTATCGCCAGATACGAAGTGTCGAAGAAGTTATTTTCGGCAAGATTGGCCGTCGGATCATCGGTAGCGGAACACGTGCTTAAGATGATTGGCTACATTGAGGAGCTCGCGGACCTTGGGACCACGTTGGAGAATGAGCTCTATACGGACTTGATTCTCCAGTCCCTTCCTTCCACTTACGCCCAGTTTATCCTGAACTTCAACTTACAAGAAAATGAAGTTGAACTTTCAGAACTCCTCAACATGCTGAGGAGCGCAGAGGGCACCCTACAGAAAGGTAGGGAAACATCCACTTTGTTTGTAGGAGGATCTTCCTCTTCTAGGTCCAAGGCGAAAGCCAAGGGAAAGAAGAAGAAAGCCCCCGCCAAACCAAGGGGCGGTGTTAGTAAAGTGGATACGAAGGGAAAGGCAAAAGCAACAAAGAAAGTGAGGAAGCTTGTGGATAAAGAAGAATGCTTCTATTGTCATAAGAGTGGACACTGGAAGAAAGATTGCAGGGCTTGGAAGGCCAGAACACAGGATCTGAAGCAGGTTGCGGCTTCAGCTTCAGGTGTGTATGTTATTGAAAACTGTCCTTCAATAAACTCTACTTCCTGGGTATTGGATACCGGATCAGGATCTCATATCTGTAATTCTTTGCAGGCATTGAGAAACCGTAGGTTTTTGAAGCAGGTGACATGACCCTCAAAGTTGCAAACGGAGCTAGCATGGATGCTAAGGCCGTGGGGGACTATCACCTGGGAATGTCAGATGGACATGTTTTGGTTTTGCGTAATTGCTTTTTTGTACCCAACGCAACTTGTAATATCATTTATATATCTTTGGTTTCTAAAGAAGGTTATGAATTTGCGTTTGTAAGCAATGTTGTAAACATTCACCTTAATCAAGTTCTGATTGGGTCAGGTACATTGAGCAATGGTATATACGTATTAAACCAACCACAGATTTTCAATGTCCAGAATACACACAAAAGAAAGTCTCCAGAAATCAATCAGACTTTCTTATGGCATTGTAGACTGGGTCACATCAATGAGAGAAGGTTGACTAAGTTACATACAGAAGGATATTTGGATCCGTTCGAATATCAATCGTATGCCACTTGTCAATCCTGTCTTAAAGGAAAGATGACAAAGACTCCGTTCACTGGACACGGAGTAAGAGCGAGTGAGCTCTTGGGACTCGTACACAGTGATGTGTGCGGTCCAATGTCTACACATGCGCGAAGCGGTTATTCTTACTTCATTACTTTTACGGATGACTTTTCAAGGTACGGTTATGTCTTCTTAATGAAACATAAATCCGAAGCCTTTGGAAAGTTCCAGGAATATAAGAATGAAGTAGAAAAACAAACCGGCAAAAGTATCAAGACACTAAGATCTGATCGAGGTGGTGAATACTTGAGTGCCGAGTTCCTGGATTACTCAAAAGAGAATGGAATTCTCTCTCAGCTTACTCCTCCATACACTCCGCAACACAACGGTGTATCGGAGAGACTGAACCGAACCCTATTGGATATGGTACGGTCCATGATGAGTAACGCTGAGTTACCGCGATCATTCTGGGGGTATGCGCTAGAATCAGCTGCATACCTTTTGAACCGAGTTCCCACTAAGACTGTGCCTACCACACCATATGAGATGTGGTGTGGGAAGAGGCCCTATCTTAATCACATTAAGACATGAGGATGTCCAGCTTTTGTCAAAAAGCAGCATGCGGACAAACTCGAGGCACGCTCAGTACAGTGCAAGTTTGTGGGATATCCAAAGAACTCCAAGGGATATTTCTTCTATTGCGAAGAGGAACAAAAGGTTTTTGTTTCTCGTCATGCCCACTTTCTATAACACCAGTTCTTAGAAAAGGAAATTAGTGGGAGCGCAGTAGAACTGGAAGAAATTCCAGAACCACAGACTATTACTGAAAGCTTAGTAGAACCAGAGGGTTCAAAAGAACAGGACATTCCTACGCCGCTCCACAGAAGTAGTAGGCAGTCTCATCCGCCCGAGAGATACTACGATTTTCTCGTAGATGGGGATAGAGAGGATTGCATCATTGATAGTGATGAGCCTACTAGCTTCCAGCAAGCCATTCAGAGCGTTGACTCGGTAAAATGGCTGGATGCAATGCGGACCGAAATGGAGTCCATGTACACCAACAAAGTATGGACGTTGGACATTGCTCCAGATGGGGTAAAACCCGTAGGATGCAAGTGGATCTTCAAAAGGAAGATTGGTGTAGATGGACAGGTTGAGACCTATAAGGCTAAACTTATTGCAAAGGGTTTTCGTCAAAGACCTGGTTTGGACTATGACGAAACCTTTTCTCCAGTGGCTATGCTGAAATCCATTCGGATCCTTCTTGCCATTGCTGCCTTCCACGATTATGAGATCTGGAAGATGGACGTAAAGACCGCTTTTCTAAATGGAAATTTAGAGGAGTGTGTCTATATGGACCAGCCAGAGGGTTTCATTCAGAGTGGGAGCAGCGGAAAGGTGTGCAAGTTGCTTAAGTCCATCTATGGACTAAAGCAGGCATCGCGGAGTTGGAACATCTATTTTGATGAGACGGTCAAAGAATTTGGCTTTATCAAAAATCCAGATGAACCATGCATCTATAGTAGATTTATAGCAAGAACTGTCGTATTCCTCGTTTTATACGTGGATGACATTCTTCTGATAGGAAATGACATTCCTATGCTACAATCTGTCAAGGGGTTCTTGTCGCACAGGTTCTCCATGAAAGACCTGGGTGATGCCTCATACATCCTGGGGATCCGGATCCATCGTGATAGATCCAAGAGGATATTAGGACTTTCACAGTCCAGGTACATTGACACCATACTGAAAAGGTTCAGTATGGAAGATTCCAAGCGCGGTAATCTACCGGCTTGTCACGGGATCACCCTCTCTAAAGAGATGTCTCCCAAGACTGATTTGGAAAGGGATCGTATGTCTATTATACCCTACGCTTCTGCGGTAGGCTCTATAATGTATGCGATGTTGTGTACCAGACCGGATGTAGCTTATGCACTGAGTGTAGTAAGCCGGTATCAGTCAAACCCTGGGGAGGAACACTGGATAGCGGTAAAGAACATTCTCAAGTACCTGAGAAGGACTAAGGAGATGTTCTTGGTGTATGGCGGAAAAGACCTCCAGATCGAGGCCTTTGCTGACTCCAGCTTCCAGAGTGACAAGGATGATTCCAAGTCCATGTCGGGTTTTGTCTTTACCCTCAATGGAGGGGCGGTGTGTTGGAAGAGTTCCAAACAGGAAACCGTTGCTGACTCGACTATGGAAGCGGAATACATCGCTGCATCTGATGCCGCAAAAGAAGCCGTCTGGATGAGGAAGTTCTTAAAAGAACTTCAGGTGGTTCCGTCCATTGTTGATCCAATACCTCTGTATTGCGACAACAACGGGGCTATAGCTTTAGCGAAGGAACCCAGGTCCCATCAGAAATCCAGACACATCTTGAGGCGGTATCATCTGATCAGGGAGATCGTGGATCGCCAGGAGATCGAGGTTCGGAGGGTTGCTTCAGAAGATAACACTGCAGATCCATTCACCAAGGCCTTGCCCCAGACTCAGTTCGAGCGGATGATCGAGATGATAGGTCTTCGATACGCCAGTACATGGCCTTAGTGCAAGTGGGAGATTGTTAGTGTATATGCCCTAGAGGCCATTACTGTATCATACTAGTTTGTATATTACTTAATGGAAGATTGGAATATTCACAGTTGTATATACAATCTTGCTCAAAATAGTAGTATGCTACTTGGTTTGTTTCTACTTCAATGTGTACATGTGTTTATTTTTAGTATATCACCTATACACATTAGTGGAGCCCTTAGGATCTTTGCTTGATTACCAGCGTTGTGATGGCAGTCACACTTGTGGGGGCTAGGTAATCCACAAGCACATCCTTATGCAGGTCCCTAGTCGCAGGACTATCGAGACAGGGCATCGATACTCCGGAGTAGACTAGCGTATGCGCTTTTCATCCCAGCACGGGAGACGGTCTGTCCCACAGCCGTCAGTACGTCGTACTTGAGATAGTATGCGGGTGCTCGTTAGGTTACGAGTACACTGGACAGGACTCGTCGGGAACTGACTGGTTGGTATTATACCCATCGTCAGTTATCAGTTCCCAGGTGACATGAGTACAGCTTAGTCCGCTGACTTGACACTGTCACTTCGCCTCGAGTGTGTTCCCACTGTACTTTGATTACTACCCTACCACGGCTCAAAGGAGTCGTGCAAACAGGTAGTAGTTGGGTGCAGTCCCGAAGCACTTGGAGGCACTGACGGTTAGACAAGATTCGTCTCTCCCGGTATTGGGGGTTGACATCGCGCTGTGTCTAGGAGAGCCATTACACGAGTAGTCCCTGGCCAGGGCAAGCGAGATGTACCGGTAGGTTTCCAGTGTTATCTCAGGGTGTTATGGGCTTCACACTGACACGACTTGTACCGCTATTAGGGGACTGACGTTTACCGCCCCCCTAGGCCCGCCATGCGATGTATCAGACGAACATACCGGACTGTACGGAGACTGTCACAGTCAGACTCAGTAGGAGTTCAGATGGGTTTCACCACGTCAGTCTTCTTGTCGGCATCTACCTGGGGACCGTTACGCACAGCTAGTGCCGCTTGCGGTCTGTGGTTAAACCCACTGCCAGCGTAGTGTCGAGTCTTTAGAGTCCCACACAGAAAGCTATTCGCCTTTAGGCAAAAGAGTAGAGGTCGCATGGTTTTGCGACAGGTCGCATGGTTTTGCGACAGGGTTCGGTCACATCCGTGCACTTGTGCACGTTTAGTGTCCGGACAGTTAACACTAGTGGGCTTTGGTTTAAGCCAGATCCTAGTGTACGTTTTGGGATTGGTTTTATCTCGTATGTATTCGTGTTCCTCGGAATGCGGATGCGGGTGTGTATGCACAGTTGACAGAGAGACAGAGGCAGAATATTCTCATTAGGGTTGTTGACCGTTGACTGTTGACCATTGACTTTTTGCTAAACCCTAATGAGAATATGATATATGATTAACAATAATATTAATTAAGTATTATAGCGACATGGTTGTTGAGGGGTTGACTTTGTTGACTTTGTTGACCGGTTGACTAGGTTGAACTAGTTGACCATCATCATGACAATGGCTATCATTTCATGGCAAAGACTTTTGCTTGCTTGTTTCTCTTGTGCAAAATGAGTGCATGAAATGATATGGCTATTGTAGCTTAAACCATCACATAATACTTGATTGCTATGATTTGTTATGATGGCTTTGGATTATGAGAGCCAAAGAGAGAAAAGTCTTGCTCATTCTCTCATTTTCCCTTCTCTCTCTTGTGTTTGAGCTCTCATCCTCTTCCTCTTGCTCTCCCTCTCTTTAGTCTATGGTTCACTTGTCTCATGTGTTGAGAAGCAAGAACCATAGAGAAAAATCCCAACACACTCTCCTCTACTCACTCTAGTTCATAAGGTTTAGCAAACCGAGTGAACTAGTTTCTTCAAAGCTCGAAGAAGAAGCTAAAGGTAGAAGCTTTCGGGTGGATCGATCTTCGGCGCAAGGAGACGACGGGGTGAAGCCGATCCGTACACCATCGAGAGTCGAAGACGAAGGAGTTCAAGAAAGAAAGGTATAACCCCCTAACCGAGTACTTAACAACTCTTAGTTAGGTTGTCAGGTAGATAGTTTAACAAAGATCCGTTTGAGTCCATGTTACCGCCTCTAGAAAATTATTTTTCCTCAAATTCCGCAAGCCCGTAAGTACCGGGAGGGGTAGCATGGACTTACAATTACTTCAATTTAATTTATTTGGTGTTTAAATATCGCTCTATTTACAAATTTGAAATTTCAAGAAAATGGTTGAGATCAAGTTAGGGATTTTATCATTTGATTATGGTTGTAATGAGTACTTTAACATGTTAAGATATGCAAAATCTAGTCTAGTTGTTAATTTGTAAATTGTTATTTTCTAAATTGTCCTAACTAAACTTTCTTGCAAACTAAATTTTTAGGATTAATGTAAATAGGTGAGATTAAAAACTAGTTAATATTTGTGTGACCTAATTAAGATATTATGTGATTATTGTGGCCATTAGTTTTCTTAAAATATCAACATTTGAACTAAAATTGTAAGTTGTTGCTTGCTAGGTTTTTTGGATTAAATCGATTTTAATGAAGTTTGAGGTTTTGATGATTTTCTACCTATCTCCTATGATAATTAGGGTATTGTGAATCCGCGATTGGGGCGATTGGGTTCTAGGCTTGGTATTTGCCACGTATAGCGACCCTAGTTGTGGTTTGTGGCGTTGTCGCGAACGCGTTGTGTGCACCAAGTACGTGCGCGTCCAGTTGGTGCGTGTGATTGATTTGTATCATTTGTATCCGCGACTAATTATATATCTATTCTCTTATTTACTTGTGTGTGTTTCTAGGATCGGGTGCAGATGCGTCGAATGTGGTGCGTAAAAAAGGAAAGGCTGAGATCGTATCAGATTAGAAGAGGCGTCCCGGTGAGTAGATGTACACATCTACGGGGGAATCGTCTGGATGGCGCAAGACGCCTGATAGTTAGAATTTCTAGTAGTACTTGCATTTATATGCGTAGTTCCTAGTTATTCATCTCGTTGCATCGCATCATATTCTATATATATGTGATATCATCTCATATGACACTTGCACCATTATCATTAGTTTATACTGCACGGACACTATTCATGTGAACACACACGCCTTGGTAATTGCTATGCCATAAACACTATAGAACTTGCTTAAATCAGAATCTAAAACAATTGCACCATATATGATCTGTAAACCTGTACTTGTATATTCAATTCATCAGGATGGATACGTAGGATTGCTAGTCATATGCATATACCTCATTGCATCATCGTTCATGCATAGTTTTCTAGTCATACATCGTATTTCATATTATTGATACCTTAGGCATTTATCATCGCCGGCATGTTTACATATTGTGATTTTCTTGGAGATTTCCGTGTTTATGAGATTTATGGATTTTGGGGAGAACCGCAAGAATTTTATAAACATGTTATCGCTTTAAAAATGCAAGTTGCGGTTTCCTCGTGATATGATGTATATGTCGTCCACCATGAGTTTTCCTGATTTCTGTTGGTTGTCGAGACCCGATTCGAGGAGGAGGATGAACCGTCTCGGGTACATGGTAGACCCGGTATGGTACCCCGGGACGAGAGTGTTTTTGTGGGTATGATGATGAGCCTGGCAGGGGCGGACTACCTACCGATGATGGCTGACGCGGCGGATATCCGGAGGATACCGACATGGTTATGAGATTTGATGATATGAGCCGATCCGGACTGATGGAGCCCGAGATATCGAGATATCGAGATGTTGAGACGTTGAGATATTGGGATATGTATATATTGTGTCGATGCTTGACACGGATTTTCTGTTGATTTCTTTGATGATACTTCAGTTTATTGCACAGAGGTTTTTCTAAGATAAGAACAAGGGTTTTCTCATACCAGACTTGTTCGGGTTTCGTGTTCGATTATGCATTCATATTGCATTCATGTTAGTACATTGTATCATATCGATATGCGTAGATTGAGACGCATTTGCGTGCATGCTTACGGTAGCTTTATGAGATGTTACTTACTACTCACGGGTTGGCAACTCACCCCCGCTGTGCCACAATATTTTGCAGGTCCGACCCGTCAGCACAGTAGCGGCGGGCGCACTTCCTCATTTTGTTCCTTTTGTTTGGACTTGCGGCATTGCTCGTAGATGGGTTGCAAAGATATATTATTCCATCATGTATATTATTTTGTATCTTGTATACTCCATCTGCCCTTGTATATTGGATTAGACGGTGAGACTCGTAAGATTTGTATTTATGGTATTTGGTGTCGATACCCACTTGAGCTGACATGGTATTTTCTTATTTCTTGCTTTCAGATGCTTATTGTGCACTTTTGATATACATATTGCATGTGGTTATGATTCCGCCATTGGAGAAGAGCTAGCTTCCGCTTGGGGATGCCTTATTCATTATTTATATGTATTTTCATGTGTTGTATCCATTTGGGGGAGAGTATTTACAAAGGAGACTCTGCCGAAAATTTCGCGAAAATTTAATGTTTTTAAAAAAATGTTTAATGCGACTTATTTGGTTAAAATCGCTTTCTTTAAATAAGTTTTCCTTCACTCTATTTCTTTACATGGTTTTGATTTTTGGGCTTTGGCTTACTTAGATTACATACGCCTTGAGACGTTTCATAATTTAAATGCCAGTCACGTTCCGTACCTTCGGGTCGTGACAAAGTTGGTATCAGAGCGATAGGTTTTACCTTTCTGATCCTACGATGACCTTTGGTAGATGGAATAGGTGACTTAAGCAGAGTGGCGTAGCGTGTGTATGTTCCGCGGGATACTTATGATACGGTACTCCGCCTAAGTGACCTTAGGATATATATATTTGCTTGTATTTCCTTCCTTGATTCCGGAAATCCTTTGATTCGATCTCAATGTTCCTATCGATCCTGTTTCTTGTTCCAGCCACTATACCGCCGAAGACTATGAGGGCCAGAGGGCTGCTGCCATAGATGAGATTAGAGTAGGCTCGTTTAAGATGAGGACCGATCAGGGAGGTATGCCTACCCCTCATGGACAGAGTGGTCCGCCTTTTTCGAGGACGGATGGCTAGGCTGGAGTCGAGTATTCAGGACGTGTGACAGATGGTTGGATTGTTAGTTGAGGTTAGCCAAGCTCCGAGAGCCGGTGATGTCCCTCCTATTTCAGGGACTGTGATTGTACCTGCTGCTCAGTCAGCTGTTTCTGTTGTTACCAAGATTATTTACGTATCCATATAGAAGTTTTTGAGGCTGAAGCCTCCAGTTTTTACCAGCACACATGCGGCAGAGGATCCACAGACATTCCTCGATAGGATGGCTAGGATTTGTCGTTCACAGAGATGTTCTGACAAGAAATGGGTTGAGCTTGTGAGTTTTCCTGTAGAGGGTCTTGCTCAGATGTGGTGCGAGTCGGTTGAGAGAGGCTAAGCTACAGATCTACTTCCTATGACTTGGGATGAGTTCATAACTATATTTCTTGCTCGTTTCCTTCCAGAAAGCGTTCGAGATGCCGAGCTCATAGTTTCGAGCCTTTGCGTAAGACTTCAGGGATGACGGTGTCCGAGTATGACATTTAGTTTACTCAGCGGTCCGATATGCTCCTTACCTGATGGACACTGAAAGAGAAACGGATAAAGAGGTTTATGTGGAGATTGGACATGCGGTTATTTCTTGCTATTAATGCCCAACATTTAGACACTTATGCAGCCGCGATGGACACGACCTTACTGTTGGAGGAGCGCCTTTCTGAGACTTCAGTCATTTTTGGATCGAAGCAGATTCGTACTGGTATGTCAGCTCAAGGCGGTTAGATAGACGCCGTTGTGACAGTCGTTCTTTCGGTGTTTTCTTCCGATGCATATTTCTTTTTGGTGTTGTTTGAAATGGTATCCACATAAATTGTATCGAAGTCTAGCCGATAGTAGTCCTTGCTAAATCAGCCACTTGTGATTTCTTCCATAGGCTAGTCTTTTGCAGCTCTATGTGTTTCTCATTCGTGTTTGTTTTGTTCGTATCGGAGATAGGTATTTTTCTATCGATTTGATTCGTCTCAATGTGTTTGACTTTGAAGTTTTTCTGGGCATGGATTGGTTAGCCATGTGTTATGCGTCCGTAGATTGCCATGAGAAGGCAGTCAGATTTAGTTTTCCGGGTGAGCCGGTTCTTGTTTTCAGGTTGACCTTAGCGCCACCCTTCCCGATTTGATTTCTTCTCTTCGCGCTAGTCATCTCTTGAGGAAAAGGATGTCAGGAATTCTTGGCATATGTTTATGATGTTAGAGCCACAGAGGTCCTGTTAGACAAGGTCCCAATTATGAGGGGGTTTCCAGATGTCTTTCCAGATAGGTTGCTTGGTTTGTCGCCAGAGTGCGATATTGAGTTCTGCTTTGAATTGATTCCCAGCACAGAGCCTTTTTCTATACCGCCATATCGGATGGACCCGGCGGTGCTTAAAGAACTGAAGGATCAGTTGCAAGATTTGTTGGATAAAGGGCTTGTTCGTCCGAGTGCGTCACTTTAGGGAGCTCATGTTATGTTTGTCAAGAAGAAAGATGGCAGTTGTGTTGGTGCATTGATTATCGTCAGTTGAATCGGGTTACTGTGCGGAATAGATATCCTTTACCTCACATCGACGATTTATTTGATTAGCTCCAGGATGCGGGACATTTCTCGAAGATTGACTTGCAATCAAATTACCATTAGTTGCGGGTTCGAGAAGATGATATTCCGAAGACTGCTTTTCGCAAGCGTTGCAGGCATTATGAGTTTTTGGTGATGTTGTTCGAGCACACCAATGCCCCAGCAGCATTTATGGATTGGATGAACTGTATATTCAGGCCATTTTTCTTGATCAGTTATTATCGTGTTCGTTGATGACATTTAGTTCACTTTTGGAACCGAGTAGGGCCTGAGCAGTAATTGAGGATTTCATTGCAGGCCTTGAGGGAGCACTAGCTATTCGCTAAATTATCCACTTGTGCTTTCTGGTTGGATAGTGTGGACTTCTTGGGACACGTAGTTACGAGAGATGGTAAGTATAGAACCGAAGAAGATCGAGGCCGTTCAGCACTGGCCCTGACCTGTATCAGTGACAAAGGCTCGCAGCATTTTGGGTTTGGACGGATAATATTGATGTTTCGTACATGATTTTTTCGTATATAGCTGCAACGTTTACTGGGTTGACCCGGAAGGGCGTTTCTTTTCGTTGGACTAAGGTATGCGAGCAGAGCTTTCAGCAGTTAAGGACTCGTTTGATTACGGCACCAGTTTTATCATTGCGGTTTTGTCGTTTATTGTGATGCTTCTTGGTAGTTGAAGAAGCACGAGCAGAGCTATCTCACTCATGACTTAGAGATGGCTGCGGTGATTTTTACACTTAAGATTTGGAGACACTACTTATACGACGAGTCGTGCTAGATATTTACGGACCACAAGAAGCTTAAAGTATATCTTTCAGCAGCGAGATCTAAATTTGAGATAGCACGGATGGAAAGAGCTAGTGAAAGACTATGACTGGGAGATTCTTTATCGTTAGGGCAAGGCAAATGTTGTGGCAGATGCTTTGAGCCGGAGGCCCGGAGATAGTTTTTCTTATTTGAGCACAGTTCAGAGACTGTCGACGGCAGATTAGCAAATTCCTTGTGATAGCCGAGTGCAGTTCGAGTTACGTCAACCAGGGGACAACTTGTCTGCGCCCGTACACATCCATAATTATTTGATCATATCCATGAGGCATAGTCCGATAACCTTCGTTTGTCAGAGATCACGGAGCAGGTTCGACAGGGCAGAGATTCAGAGTTCATGATTGATGATTAGGGAGTACTATGATTTGGAACTCGACTATGTGTGCCAGATTCCGAGGGACTGAGATGCGAGATCTTAGAGGAGGCGCATCAGTCAGTATATAGTGTTCATCCGGGTTACACCAAAATGTATTATGATTGAGAGAAGTCTACTGGTGTGAGGGATAAAGAGAGATGTCACAGATTTTGTTTCAGGATGCTGATTTGTCAACAAAGTCAAGGCCGAGTATCAGAGGCCAGCAAGAGAGTTACAATTTTCGCCCATTCCGAAGTAGAAATAAGAGCAGATTCCTATGGAATTTGTTGTGGGTCTACCTAGGACCAGTCAAGAGTATGGCTTTATTTGAGTGATCGTAGACCGAATGAAGAAAGCAGCTCACTTTCTGCCAAGGTATCTAGTTCACCAGCGGACCATGGCAAAAACTTTCGGAGGCTTTGGGCAACAGATTGAGTTTTAGTGCAGTTTTCTATCCGCAGATCGACGATCAATCAGAGCGGACCATTCAGACTCGTGAGGACATGCTCCGAGCTTGCGTTCTAGTTTTCGGTGGCAGTTGGGATCGCCACTTGCCCTTAATAGAGTTATCCTACTATGACAACTTCCAGGAGACGATTCAGATGGCACCCTTCGAGGCGTCATATGGGAGGAGATGCCGATCACCCGTTTGTTAGACAGAGTTTAGTGAGAGCAGTGTTTTGGGACCACTGCTTATGCAGGAAATGACCGAGGAGATCCAGTTGATTCAAAATAGGATGAGAGCAGCTCAGAGTAGGCAGAAATCTTATGCAGAGGGACGTTGGCATAGAATTGAGTTTATAGTAGGCGATCATGTTTTCTTGAGGGTTTCTTCGATGAAAGGCGTATTGAGATTCGGAAAGAAAAGGAAGCTTAGTCCCAGATATGTAGGTCCCTTACAGATTCTCGAGTTTGTCAGCGAAATTGCTTATCGTTTGGCTCTTCCACCCAGCTTCCCAGATATTCACCCCGTATTTCATGTATTGATGCTCTACAAGTACCTACGTGACCCCTCTCATGTTTCAGCATCGGACGATCCAGCTGGAGTGTAATTTTTCTTTCACCGAGCAGCCGATAGTCATTCTAGATCGGCAGGTGAAGAAACTGAGGTCCGAGGTCATACCGCCCGTATAGGTTCTTTGACGTGGCCCGAACGGCGAAAAAGGTCACGTGGGATGCCGAGGACGATATGCGGAAGAAATATTCCCATCTCTTCGAGAGTACGCGTAGTTAAATTTTAAATTCGGGGACTGAATTTCTTTAAGGGGGAAGACTGTAACATTTTGAAAATCGTTTAGGAGAATTTTTCGATAATCGATGAAATATAACTTGTGTTTTCCGTAAAACCATGATATAATTATTTTTCAACATAAACTTAAATATACCTATTCTAGCTATGTAATTGCTAGTATTTGGTATTTAATTGGTCACTTATAAATTGCTAGTTTAATTAAATATTTTTCCAAATTAATTATTTTAAATATTATTTCAAGCTTTCACTTATACATTTAATTTGTGATAATTACAAATTGGAATGGGTTAATTATACTTTAGTGAACCATGACACATTAAAACAAAATATAACATGTTGTTTTTGAAATGAAAAGAATGTGTCAAGATGGTTCTATAATTTAAAGAAAAGCTTAATAGAAAAGAAAATTTATAGGAAATAAGTAAAGCAAATGAAGGATGGTGCATTGTTTATGAGGTATGGGCTTTTCTTGTCTTGATCAAACACCCACCTCACTCTTTTCCTTCTCTCTATGTGCTGGCCGAGCCTAGGCAGCAGCCCCTCCCCAATTCCCCACTCATTTCCCACTTCTAAAACTTCATAAAAAGAAAATCTAAAGAATATAATAAAGAATGAAGTATGGGGTATAAATATATGATGTATTGGGGCATTTCTTGAGTTGACCCACACCCATACCTCACTCACCTTTCCCTCTCCCTCACCTGGCCGAGCTTTCTCCAGCAGCTCCCCCATATTTCCCCACCTCATTTCTCTTCAAAAAAATTCTCCATGTTTGCATCAAAATCAATACAAAGTCTCATTAATTCATCACTTAACCTTTACCCAATTTTCCTTGGCCCAAACTAGCTTAAATCTTGGAGCAAGAAACCATTTTGGGAGGCTAAGTTTGTATGCTAGATCTCAAAATTTGTTGAGGTAAAATCTTAACTCAAGGGGTACTTGTTGATTAATTACTTCAATTTAATTTATTTGGTGTTTAAATATGGCTCTATTTGCAAATTTGAAATTTCAAGAAAATGGTTCAGATCAAGTTAGGGTTTTATCATTTGATTATGGCTGTGATGAGTAGTTTAACATGTTAAAACATGCAAAATCTAGTCTAGCTGTTAATTTGTAAATTGTTATTTTCTAAATTGTCCTAATTAAACTTTCTTGCAAACAAATTTTTAGGATTAATGTAAATAGGTGAGATTAAAATCTAGTTAATATTTGTGTGACCTAATTAAGATATTATGTGGTTATTGTGGCCACTAGTTTTGTTAAAACATCAAGATTTGAACTAACATGGTAAGTTGTTGCTTACTAGGTTTTTGGATTAAATCGATTTTAATGAAGTTTGAGGTTTTGATGATTTGCTACCTATATCCTATGATAATTAGGGTATTGTGAATGCGCGATTGGTGCGATTGGGTTCTAGGCTTGGTATTTGCCACGTATAGTGACCCTAGTTGTGGTTTGTGGCGTTGTCGCGAGCGCGTTGTGTGCACCAAGTGCATGCGCGTCCAGTTGGTGCGGTTGATTGATTTGTATCGTTTGTATCCGCGACTAATTATATATCTATTCTCTTATTTACTTGTGTGCATTTCTAGGATCGGGTGCAGAGGCGTCGAATGTGGCGCGGAAAAAGGAAAGGCTGAGATCGGATCAGATTAGCCGAGGCGTCCCGGTGAGTAAATGTACACATCTACGGGGAATCGTCTGGATGGCGCAAGATGCCCGATAGTTAGAATATCTAGTAGTACTTGCATTTATATGCGTAGTTCCTAGTTATTCATCTCGTTGCATCGCATCATCTTCTATATATATATGTGATATCATCTCATAGGACACTTGCACCATTACCATTGGTTTATGCTGCACGGGCACTATTCATGTGAACACACACGCCATGGTAATTGCTATGCCACGAACACTATAGAACTTGCTTAAATCAGAATCTAAAACAATTGCTCCATATATGATCTGTAAACCTGTACTTGTATATTCAATTCATTACGATGGATACGTAGGATTGCTAGTCATATACATATACCTCATTGCATCATCGTTCATGCATAATTTTCTAGTCACACATCCTATTTCATATTATTGATACCTCAGGCATTTATCATTGCCGGCATGTTTACATATTGTAATTTTCTTGGAGATTTCCGTGTTTATGAGATTTATGGATTTTCGGGAGAACCGCAATAAACCTGTTATCGCTTTAAAAATGCAAGTTGCGGTTTCCTCGTGATATGATGTATATGTCGTCCACCTTGAGTTTTCCTGATTTCTGTTGGTCGTCGAGGCCCGATTCAAGGAGGAGGATGAACCGTCTCGGGTATATGGTAGACCCGATATGGTACACCGAGGCGAGAGTGTTTTTATGGGTATGACGATAAGCATGGCAGGGGCAGACTACCTACCGATGATGTCTGATGCGGTGGATATCCGGAGAATACCGACGTGGTCGTGAGATTTGATGATATGGGCCGATCCGGACTGACGGTGCCCGAGATATCGAGATATTGAGACATTGAGATATTGAGATATTGAAACATTGAGATATTGGGATATGTATATATTGTGTCGATACTTGACACGGATTTTCTGTTGATTTCATTGATGATACTTCAGTTTATTGTACAGAGGTTTTTCTAAGATAAGAACAAGGGTTTTCTCATACCAGACTTGTTCGGGTTTCTTGTTCGATTATGCATTCATGTTGCATTCATGTTAGTATATTGGATCATATCGATATGCGTAGATTGAGATGCATTTGCATGCATGCTTACGATAGCCTTATGAGATGTTACTTACTACTCACGAGTTGGCAACTCACCCCCGTTGTGCCATAATATCTTGCAGGTCCATCCCGTCAGCACAGTAGCGGCGGGCGCACTTCCTCATTTTGTTCCTTTTGCTTGGACTTGCGGCATTGCTCGTAGGTGGGTTGCGAAGATATGTTATTCCATCATGTATATTATTTTGTATCTAGTATACTCCACCTACCCTTATATATTGGACTAGACGGTGAGACTCGTGAGATTTGTATTTGTGGTATTTGGTGTCGATGCTCACTTGAGCCGACGTGGTATTTTCTTATTTCTTGCTTTCAGATGCTTATTGTGCTTTTGATATACATATTGCATATGGTTGTGATTCCGCCATTGGCGAAGAGCTAGCTCCATCTTGGGGATTCCTTATTCATTATTTATATGTATTTTCATGTGTTGTACCCGTTTTGGGGAGAGTATTTACAATGGAGACTCTGCCGAAATTTTCGGGAAAATTTAATGTTTTTTAAAAAAAATTTAATGCGACTTATTTGGTTAAAATCGCTTTCTTTAAATAAGTTTTCCTTCACTCTATTTCTTTACATGGTTTTGATTTCTGAGCTTTGGCTTACTTAGATTACGTACGCCTTAAGACGTTTCGTAATTTAATTGACAGTCATGTTCCGTACCTTCGGGTCATGACACCCTTCCTATCGCTCATTGCCTCCATGTGATTCGGGACTGTACCCAAAAGCCACCGTTTTGCACATTCTCTTGAACGTGGTAAGGTGGAAATCAAAGCACAGTGAGAATCACACAAGATTCTATGACGATCTCGGGTCTACAGACTAACTTGTACCAGTGTCACTAGAGAACTGCTATCTGACGATAGGTATAATACCAACTAGGAGTTTCGGCGAGTCCGTTCAGTGTACCCAGTCTCCACTGAGCACCCATATACCATCTTTGATGTCAAACACCAATGGATGTGGGATCATCTATCACCCATCATATGGGTCAAGAAGCGTATACGCTAGTCTACTCTGGAATATCGATACCCTGTCTCGATACACCCTCGACTAGGAACAATTATAGGATGTACTAATGGACTACCCTGGCCCTACTAGTATGATCTCCATCATAGTCCTAGTTATCAAATAGACATTCTAAGGGCTTTATCAACATGTGAGAGCAAGACAATATCACAATACAAGTCTACATATTTAGACAAAGAGCAACCAGATAGCATACTGTCATGTCGAGCAAGAAAGTCCTCACTATATATGTCCAAGCATCCACTATAATATACATCATATGTACAATAATGGCCTTTAGGGCATACACATAACTAACAATCTCCCACTTGCACTAAGGCCAGTTGTTGTAGTATCTCATACCTAACATCCCGAAGAGTCTCTCAAATTGTATCTGGGGTATGGCCTTCGTGAGTGGATCCGCTGTGTTGTTCTTCGTGTCAACTCTCCTGAGCTCGATCTCCCGGCGATCAACTATCTCCCGGATCAGGTGATGCCGCCTCAGAATATGCCTGGATCGCTGATGGGACCTGGGTTCCTTGGCCAAAGCCACAGCTCCATTGTTATCACAATACAAAGGTATATGATGCTCGATGGACGGAACCACACCAAGTTTGTTTATGAACTTCTTCATCCAGACAACCTCTTTGGTAGCATCGTTGGCAGCGATGTATTCAGCCTCCATAGTCGAGTCTGCCACGGTTTCCTGCTTGGAACTCTTCCAACAAACCGCCCCTCCATTGAGGGTAAAGACAAATCCTGAGACCGACTTAGAGTCGTCCTTATCACCCTGAAAGCTTGAATCGGTAAAGGACCCCACTTAGAGTTCACCATTACCATACACCAAGAATATCTCTTTAGTCATTCTCAAGTGCTTGAGAATGTTCTTCACAGCTATCCAGTGACTCTCTCCGAGATCTGCTTGATACCTACTCACTACACTTAGTGAGTATGCTATATCGGGTCTGGTACATAACATCACATACATGATAGAGCCTACTGCCGAAGCATAGGGTATCCCTTTTGTGCGAGCTCTCTCCAAATTAGTCTTGGGAGACTTCTCTTTAGAGAGAGTGAGTCCTGTGATCGTGGGTAAATTCCCACGCTTGGAATCTTCCATACTAAACCTCTTTAGTATGGTGTCTATGTACCTGGATTGGGACAATCTCAGTATCCGTTTAGATCTATCTCTATAGATCTTAATCCCCAAGATGTAGGAGAAATCACCTAGATCTTTCATTGAGAATCTTTGTGATAAGAAGAGCTTGACCGAGTGCAGCATAGGAACATCATTTCCTATCAAGAGTATGTCATCCACGTACAATACGAGGAAGACAACCTTACTCTCTGCCACCTTCTTTTATATACAAGGTTCATCTACATTTTTGACGAGGTCAAACTCTTTGACTACCACATCAAAACAGATGTTCCAACTCCGCAATGCCTACTTTAACCCGTAGATGGATTTAAGCAGCTTGCACACCTTCCCGCTGCTCCTACTGTCTATGAAGCCCTCTGGCTGAGAGTCATGTACATGCACTCTTCTAAATCACCATTTAGAAAGGCGGTCTTAACATCCATTTTCCAGATTTCATAGTCATGGTATGCAGCGATGGTAAGTAGGATCCGGATGGACTTAAGCATAGCCACTGGAGAAAAGGTTTCATCATAATCCACACCTGGTCGTTGACGAAAACCTTTTGCAACAAGCCTAGCTTTGAAAGGCTCAACTTTTCCATCTACACAAAGTTTTTTCTTGAAGATCCACTTGCTCTCGATGGGTTTTACCCCTTCAGGAGCATCTTCCAAAGTCCATACTTTGTTTGTGTACAAGGATTCTATCCCAGATCGCATTGCTTCCAGCCATTTCACAGAGTCCCCACTCGTGATGGACTTCTCGAAGCTAGTTGGATCATCATTTTTCATGAATTTTTGGGATCCTCGCTCCCACCATCAACGAGAAAACCGTAGTATCTCTTAGGTGGATGAGGAACCCTACTAGATCGGCGGAGAGGCCGAGCTTCGTTGGGAACTATCGAATCCTCTGGTTCTACCAAATCTTTTGTCATAGTTTGTGCTGCAGGAACTTCTTCCAATTCTACCTCCTCGCCACTAATTTCTGTTTCAAGAAATTCCTTTTCTAAAAAGGTGGCATTGCGAGAAACAAACACTTTTTGTTCCTCGGAATGGTAGAAGATATACCCACGTGAATTTTTGGGATATCCAACAAACTTACACAGAACCGACCTTGCCTCGAGCTTGTCCGGATTTTGCGTTTTAACATAGGCCGGACAACCCCATATCTTAATATAATTAAGACATGGTCTCTTCCCCTTCCATATCTCATATGGAGTGGTAGGCACAGATTTGGTAGGGACCATATTCAATAGGTGTATGGCTGTCTCAAACACATACCCCCAAAAGAAAATAGGCAACTCAGCAGTGCTCATCATAGAGCGCACCATATCCAATAGGGTGCGATTCCTCCGCTCCGATACACCGTTGTGCTGTGGTGTATACAGAGGAGTAAGCTGAAATAGAATCCCATCACGGAATTCCGTGCTCAAGTATTCTCCTCCCCGATAAGATCGTAGGATTTTAATACTTTTACCCATCTGGTTCTCGACTTCATTCTTATATTCTTTGAATTTCTCAAAAGTTTCAGACTTGTGTTTCAATAGGAACACATATCCGTATCTTGAGAGATTGTCAGTGAATATAATGAAGTACGAGGAACCATTCCTGGAATGTGTAGACATGGGACCGCATACATCACTATGTATCAGTCCCAAGAGTTCCGTAACTCTTTCTCCGTGTCCAGTAAATGGAGTTTTGGTCATCTTACCTTTGAGACATGAATGGTAAGTTTCATAAGATGATAATTCGAACGGATTCAAATATCCATCCTTATGTAAGTTAGCTAGTCATGTCGCATTGATATGACCCAGTCTACAATGCCACAAGAAAGATTCGTTCATTTCTGAACTCATCCCCTTATGTGTGTTCTGTACGTTAAGAACTGTATTTTGATTCAGAACGTATAACCCGTTACATAACGCACCAAACCCAATCAACACTTGATTTAGGTAAATGTTCATAACATTATTCTCTACTACAAAGTTATATCCTTCTTTATCTAATAAAGAAATTGATATTAAATTTCATATCATAGAGGGCACGTAATAACATTCGTTCAAGATCAAATTATTGCCATTTGGTAATACAAGGTGATATTCACCAACTGCTTTGGCTGCAACACTTGCACCATTCCCTAATTTTATAGAATGATCACCTATTCCCAGTTCTCTACCTTTCTTTAGCCCATGCAACATATTACATATATGGGATCCCGATCCGGTATCTAATACTCAGGATGTAGAGTGTACTGAGAAACAGTTCTCGGTAACTAACACACCCGAAGAAGATGCATCAACATGCTTATTCTTCATTTGGGTGGCGTGGAAATCCGGATATTTTCCTATTTCCTTCTCAGACTTATAACAATTATAAGTTGGAGCGGAACCAATGTTCCTCAGCTCAGCATAACAAGCGGGTTCGGTCAATACATCCATATTATTATCTTGATTAAGGTCTGACATGGTCGCTACCTGGAGAGAGAGAGAGAGAGAAGAAAACACTTAGCGTATGCTCTTACAAGATTAGATTGGTTATTATCTTATCTAATCAAGATGGCTCCCACTGTTTTTATCAAATCTTCCTTCAAACCCTAAAAGGTATGACTAGCCGGGATTAATTACACCTTATAAGTTCGCCAATCTTTCAGCCAGGTCAGTGTCGATACTTTGAGGGAGGTTCCCCGTGCTTTCGCACGGATCTAATTAAAATAAACCTCATTTTCCCAGGGGCATAACCCCGTTAACACCTTTCTAGACACCTACTTGATCAGCTAATTATGATATGTAAAACTTTCCCAGGAGTAACTTTTACTCGCAGTGGGTATCGAGATCCAACTATCTCATAGAAGGTATGCAATCTCATTGCAAATTTCAACAATTGAAATTCCCAATAATATTTTACCCCTAGCTTCCTATGACCTTGACGAAGGACAACAAATCATAGGCCGCTAGTCAAGTTCAACCCGTTCATTTCATGATTGAATTAAACCCGCACGACCTTTGACTAAGGCTAACAAAGTCGCACGACTACCCTAATCCAATCACATCACATGCTATAAGCAGATAAGTACTAACCAGCTACCGCACACTATGCCTTGACGAAGGCCAACAAACGTAGCACGAGTACTAACTAGTCCTTATCTGA
The DNA here is from genome assembly GCA_030015575.1 of Agapanthus africanus. Lineage (NCBI taxonomy): Eukaryota > Viridiplantae > Streptophyta > Magnoliopsida > Asparagales > Amaryllidaceae > Agapanthus > Agapanthus africanus. Next base: position 224,024 of record JASDDO010000247.1, on the reverse strand, counting down.
AATAACGGAGGGCCATGATAGGTTTGTAAGAAAAACCTTTTGGTTAATGAACTTGATATCGTTGTAGAAACAAGTGATATTTGAAAAGGAGTGTTTTTGAGGCTTTTTACTAGTTTTTCTAAAGAGATCACTCCCGGTGAAGGGATCTTGGCTCTTTCCTTATCGAATAAGGTGCATGATATTTCACAAATACCACTATGCAAAGCAAGAACTAAAAGAAGCAATCAAAAGACAAAACCGAGTGGGTTGTAGCATCTGCTAGTTTCGCTAAAGAGGTCACTCCCGGTGAAGGGATCTCGACTCTTTCCTCATCGAATGAGGTGCTGGATATTCTACAAGGAATACCTCTATGCAAAGCAAAAACTAGAGCTACCCTTTTTGAAAATATGATTCTACAACATCTTTTAGGTTTCTTTCTTTTTCATTAATCTCATTAATGAAGTCCCATCATTTATGCTTCCTAAGCATCATAGAAGAAATGAAAATACAACGTACTCTTATGCATCCGTATTCGCCACAGTGTCCCATTACACACCGTTAGGTTACTTAACTAACGACATAGCGGGACGGGACTAGCGCGGGTGCAAAACATAAGCAACGTTTATTATATATCATATATATAATAATAAAGCATTCGTCTAAAACATATAAAGTGATCACATCACAGAATATCAGCAGCAGAAAATAACATATGAAATATTGGATATACTAGGAATTCCGTGTTTTAAATTAAGCCGGTATAAAACACGGATTCCACGGTCGCGATGAATAGCCAAACCCACATCCCTAGACCCCTATGAGAGTGGCAAGCAACCCTTACAATTCTAGAGTTAGGAGACCCGGTCTCGACTCCTCGAGATCGTCTCCCACTGGACCCTAGAACCCGGTTACTTGTGCTCCCCACCTTAGGTCTATCTTAATGCGGAAAAGCAAATAATATACAACAATGGTGACATCATCCTCAACCCGGAAGTGCCCCAATAAAAGAATATTACATACAAGTTTTTACATGAATGAAAATGAAAAACTCTCATCTCACATAAAAAACCCCGGGCTATCCAAAACACGACGATCCAATATAACATATCCTAGCAACACATACATCACATATCGTCAACGTAAGTAAATATGTGTATCCCAATTGTCGTTGACATATAGCAACGAAACCTGCGATACACCATATATTACACTTACGGTCGTAGAAAAGAAAATGTCAAACTACAACATTTGGAATCCACAATTATCTTAGACATCATAAACCCGAAATATCACATACTTCGGATTTCATGCCTAACCAAATGAATTCCAAATATTGTATCACATTCCACAAATAGCTTGGCGATGTTAAACATTTTGATCGAATCAACAAACACCCAAAATTTCCCAAAGAGCTCAACACTTGAGCACGGTTTAAAAATACTCAGAACATGCCACAGTACCTATGGACCAACCGTAGAAAGGCCAACCCTTGCCTCACCTATGGCGCCACGAAACTACCACAAATCCTAGGGTTTGGCGGCGGTTCTTACGGTCATAGAATCGAGTTAGGGTTTCGTTCTTCTAGAGGGTCCATCGCATTACTTGCATGATTTTTGAATGTTCTTTAACTTGGAAAAATCCAGCTCTTGGAAAATTTCCAGCGAGGGAGAAAATTGGGTATTTGATATTCTTTTGAACTTTTTAACGCCGTCTAAATAACCCGAAATAATGTTAGAATTACGACTACGAAACACTCCAATTTGCCTTTACAGAAAGTTAACATCTCATGCAATTTCAACAAAAACAAGCAACACCTGAAACACCAAAACCCAGAGACCAGAACACCAGATGAAGACGAACCCAAGAAGGCAATGGGGGGCCGGCCATGCCGGATTTTAGAGGCATCTCGCTTGGTGAAAACCGGCTAATTGGGTTCATGTTTGTCCAGTATTCATGTTACATCTTATATAACATTCTGCAGCTGCTTAAATTTTTTTTCGACGACTTAAAAAATTTGACAGAATCTAGGTTTTCGTTTTGAGTGTCTCGGAGTTGTTTCGGTTTCATAATTCTACAAATATCGTCTAATTCTCTAGCTTGGCTTTGATACAACTGTATGAATGCCTAGCATGACAGCAAGGTTTCGGGAGGCATCGTCCAAAAATTTGTCATGCTAAACAACCCTAACCCTTGAATCTTAACTAGAAATTTAGATAATACTAAGTGTAAACAACTTTACAACTAAGTGAATATGGAATACAACCTTTGTACACTGGTCTTTCACTTCAATAGCTCCGTGTAGTAGTCCCTTCGCTCTAAGTAGTGATCTTCCGGACTCAAGAATAGCTCCACAAGATGAAAGGAACGAGCTTGCATGAAGTCTTCGAGGCCGAAAATGATCTACGTCGAGGAGACACCAACCCAAGCCACCTCTTCACTAATTAGGGATTAGTGAAGCTAACAGCCTAAACTAAATGGCTAATCTAGTAGAGGATGATGAAGTAAGATTTTTGCTCACTTTGGAATTAATTTTCTCACTATTATTTTTCACCTCTCAAAAATCTGGAGAGCTCAATGAAGAAGATGAGGCAAATAATGGATGAGAGAGTGAATGGCAACCATAGGTGAGAAAATATCTCATATAAAACATGTAGAGACTTAACAATGGGTTTAGATAATGGTTGGGTTAATAAATATCTAGTGTAAGACAAAACTAGTGGACTAAGTCAATGATTCCACAAGCTTCCATTAAGCTCACCCATGTGACTAATTTCCAACTAATATTTGATTTACTCTAAATAAATAAACCCTACATTATCATGAGCATAGTGTAAGAATCATACACTCATGTAGCATGTATCATCAAGCATGACACAAAAAGAAATACAATTAATATATATCACATATATATTAAATGCATAAGTGAGAAAAAAAAACTTAAGTGAGCTAATATTAGTTGATGTAAATTAATATATCAAATATATAATTTTACATTAAATTATTAAATCAACACTTGATTTAATAATCCGGCTAGATCTCATATGACCGACTAATATTATTTGTATCATCTTATCGAATCAACACTTGATTCGATAACCCGGCTATATCTCATATAACCGACCGATATCATAAATCGCGAGAATAGAATACGGCATCACATACTCTTATTAATCTCAGTCCCGCACATATTACATATGTGCTCCTACTTCGTTTTTCCTGAGCCAGTAAACCTCTGTGTAGGACTCTAAGGACTCGTCAATACGCCGGCAGTAGGTGATGATTATATCAGGCACCCACAAGTCGTCAACGGTAATAGCTGGACGTAACAGCTACCCGGATATTGAGCGATCAGAAGATCAACAAGCAAGCCTGGTCTTACGCCGATAAATCCAGTCAGTAACACTACCATACAGTTCGGTCTCTTCATCTGATATGTCGCATATCTAGTCTAGGGGTGGTAAGCGTCAGACCCCAGTAACCGATAAGTCGTGCCGATGTGAGGCTCATAACGGGTCGAGAAACTACGGATAACATTTACCAGTAGATCATCGAATCAGCCCTGACCAGGGACTTCCTGTTATAGCCAATCGAGCACAACGCAACATCAACCCCCAATACCAGGAGAGACGAATCCCCTCCTATCGCTCATTACCTCCATGTGATTCGGGACTGTACCCAAAAGCCACCGTTTTGCATGTTCTCTTGAACGTGGTAAGGTGGAAATCAAAGTATAGTGGGAATCACACAAGGCTCTATGACGATCTCGGGTCTACAGACTAACCTGTACCAGTGTCACCAGAGAACTGCTATCTGACGATAGATATAATACCAACTAGCAGTTCTCGGCGAGTCCGTTCAGTGTACCCAGTCTCCACTGAGCACCCGTATACCATCTTTGATGTCAAACACCAATGGATGTAGGATCATCCATCGCCCATCATATAGGTCAAGAAGCGTATACGCTAGTCTACTCTGGAATATCGATACCCTGTTTCGATACACCCTCAACTAGGAACAATTATAGGATGTACTTGTAGACTACCCTGGCCCCACTATTATGATCTCCATCTTAGTCCTAGTAGTCAAGTACGCATCCTAAGGGCTTTGTCAACATGTGAGAGCAAGACAGTATCACAATACAAGTCTACATGTTAAGACAAAGAGCAACCAGATAGCATACTATCATGTCGAGCAAGAAAGTCCTCTCTATATATGTCTAAGCATCCACTATAATATACATCATATGTACAATAATGGCCTCTAGGGCATACACATAACTAACACTTTAATCCGGTGGATGATAATACTGGCCGACTTTGGATTAAGCCGGATTATTAAATCAAGTTTTGATTTAATAATTTACGTATATATATATTTCGATATGTATATTCTAGTATTATGTTCATTGTATTTGTCTTTCTCATGGGTATTCGTATTTTGATACGAATGCGGATTTGTATTTGCAGGGACGTATTCTTGTATTCATACAAGAATACTTCTAGAAAGAGGACACCTTATTTCAAAGTTTTTCTTTTTAAGAAATTATGAAATGAGGTGGAAAAGAGAAATGGTGGAGGGTATGGGCAAATGAATTATTAATTCATTTGAAAATACTATTCAAGCATGGTTGTAGTTTTAAAATGATAAAATTCTTTGTACCAAAGATATGAAGCATGCTTGAATTAAAAAAGAGTTTTTTTTTCATCCCACCATTTAGCTTCTCTCACTTCCATGGCTCCTCCCTCTTCTTCTTCATATTCAACCCTCTCATGAGTTGAGATTCATGAAGATAAAGAGAAAGAAAAATGCTAGAACACTCGCACACATCACTAAGCATCCTAGATTAGCATCCTAGGATCTTTAGTTACTTCATTGATGGAGTTGAAGCTTGAACTTGGTTCCCTCAGGTAGATCATCTTCGGCGAAGGAAGACCTGCTTGCAAGTGCGATCCAGAACTCTTGAGAGTATGCTAGAGTCCAAACCAATTGGAGCAAATGAATACGCTACAAAGGTTGTGATTTCTATCTTTTGTGTTTGCTAGTTTAGATCTTTTGGTTAGATTCTTGAGATTTATGTTTCTAGTGCCAAGAAAATTTTTGTTTTTGAATTCCGCATTGGCCGTGGGTTAGCAGAGAGGGCACTAGGAACCAACAATGGTATCAGAGCCACCCAAACACCCTAAACTAGATAGATAAGACTTCCGAATCCTGCCGGCTTTTGCCCCGCAAAAAATGCCACAAAACTAGTTACTAATTTCATGTTATTTTGATGTTTTGACTCCCCGCGGGCTCTCGGTTTGGACCGAGAAGCCGCGAGGAGATTGTTCCCTTATAAAAAGGGAGAGAAAAGAGAAGATAATTCTCCATGTCTCAAGCCTCACGTGTTAAACATGTGAGTAGATCATATAAGCGCTGCAATCAAACAATTAAAGACTAAATAGGCCTCACGTGTTAAACACGTGAGTGCCTATGTGTAAAGAATATAAGCACTAAATAAACAGACTAAAAAAACCCACATTGGGGTCATGTATTAAACATGTGAGAATGCCCTTTTGAAGCATTAGCTTCAGATAAAGTTAAACTTTATGCATAGAATTAAATTCTATTTTGTATGCAAAGCATATAAGCACTAAGAATAAGTGTCCAAGGCATATGGGCGCTAAATGAAAAAGGCTAAATAAGCACGTGAGGGCGTCTCCTTATGTTGAATTAAATTCTACTCTTGGGAAAATACCTCTTTTGACCTTTCCAAAAGAGAGATATTCTCTATTAACAGTGTAACGTTGGATCAAAGATCCAAGGGTTATTAAAAAATCACTAGATATAGAATTAAATTCTAATGGAGGGAATATCTCCTTAATCTTTCTAAATAAGGTGGATATTTTCTGTTAAACAGAAAGTGGTTGGAACAAAGATCCAATGAAATGGGAATATATTTCCTCAATCCTTCTAAATAAAGAAAGAGCGTGCTATGTTAAACCGAGCATCCTTAGATTAAAAATCCAATGGTGATTAAACACACCGTTTGATAGAATAAAATTCTGTATATGGGAAAATATTTCCCCAATCTTGTTAAAAACAAGAAAACATATTTTGTGAAACGAAAATTACTGGATCAAAGATCCAACGGTGGATAAAATCGTCCGAAAATTTTTGAGACCAATTAAATCAATTAGAATATCTCAATAAGAGATTTTCTCAAAACTAATTAACAATTTTTCTCTCCTATATAAAGTACCCGAGACTTCAAGTCTAAGATAGAGGAGACCCCCCATAAGTTTCTGTGAAATAAATATAGAAGGCCCTTAAAAATGTTCTACAAATAACAGAGAATTTAATTCTCAAAAGAAGAAGAAGATCTCCCTCCTTAAAAAACGCTAGGTGAAAAAAAGAAGAGATCAAAATATCTCCTTTGCCGGGTATAATGGAAACAAGGGTTTAATCTTTCATGCGAGAACTTAGTCCTTCCTCTGATTTGAGATTTGCAAAGTAAATCTCCCCAAAAGTTGAGAATTTAATTCTCATCGGGGAGATTATGTTCTTCAGACTCAAACCCTAGGGGAAAAGAACTAAGTTAAAAAGAAAAAAAAACAACATATGTTCTGGGAATTTAATTCCTCCGAAATTAGGGTTTAACGCTACATAAAGAACTTAATTCATATAAAAAGAAAAGAAGAACTTAGTTCTCCAATAAAAAATGATCCAAGGTCTTCAAAATAGAGATCTTGATGATCATCAATGGCCAAAATGTAATTAACAGAGATTAAATCTCTAAAAAAGAAATAGAATTTGGCATCTTACGTTGATCTTAGTAAACATGATCCTTAAAATATTACTAAGTTGATCTTAGTCTCAAATAAAACTAACGTATCAGTTAAAAATAAATTGAGCCTAAATGCTCATATATTTAAGTCGATCTTAATGTTAAACTAGATTTACGATCCTTAAATAAAAAAATATTTTTGAACTAAAGGAATATATAACCTAAGTTCAAAACCCAAGCCCAAATCTAAAATATACGGATTTGGACTAATCTGCGCCTTATGGGCGACGACATAAACTCGTCTTCGTATACATTCTACGGGCAACCTTAAAAAAATAAAATAACACATGACACGAAGTGAATTACTGGAGAAGGAGAAAGTGGTTAACGCAACGCAATAACGTAATTAACAGCAGGGGCGTGCACTTGTAGGGAAGTACGTTCCCATAATAAAAAAAACCCTCACAAATGAGGGGGAATCTGATAAAGTCTGCTACAACGATAGTATCTATCCAAATCTCCGATATACGATGCCATAAATCACTTTAGTATCTTCAGAGAGGTGGATGGATATGTCTAAATAGCATCTTCTCCCAAATTTAGGCTAGACGTCCTAACGTCTCAGTCCGGTCTTTCGGTGGTAATTAGATTCTGGCATGCCCGGTGGGACCTTTTCCTCTTTCCACTCTACACATCGTGTGTCATGTTTCGCAAACAAAATCGTGGTTTGCTATGGCTGCCCATGGATTCGAGGTACTAAAACTTGGTGTCTTGCTCCTGTGTAGAAAATCAATGGCTTTCAACTGCACTTCATGCAACAGCAACTCCCGCTCTACCTCAACCGGAAGAGTGACCTATCGGCCCAACGCGACCTCTATTTTCTCTATACCAGTAGGGCAAGTCATACAAGCCATTACTGGATTGTTCTTTGGGACCATGCTCCTACCTGTGAGTTTCGGTGCCTCAGTGCCGCAAGAAGAAGCTCCTAAAAGGTCGGTTTTCGATCGACTGGCAACCACAATGGCCCCTCTCAACGGGCCGTCCAAATCTGGCGTCTCAGTCTTCAACAAGCTGAGCAAAAGCACAAACGGGCCCGTAAAGAAGCTCATGATATCTGAAGGGGCTACCTCAAAATGGCTAGCGCTCCCTACTCCTGCTATAGGCAAAGCCATCAAAGGTGCTTCCCCTATCAGACGATCAATTTTTGAAAGGATGGACACTTCTCCTCAAACTATACCTAGGATGTCGGTCTTCAACAAGCTTACCTGAATGAAGCTCCTCAGCAAAATCAAGGGCATGATGAAGCCGCTTCTAGAACTGAGGTGATCCCTTTTGCGAGGCACGCTCGACTTCGCCACTGGCGCCGAGTGAGAAAAGCTGGGGGCAACTCCCCCTCTGGACTTACCCCACCAGCTTTAATAGTAGAAGTCGATGCTGCTATTCCAACCAGGAACAACTTTGATCCGCACAGGAGGGTACGCAAAAACTCCCCAACGGTGGTGTTAAAGAAATCACCCCCACCTATAAAATTTACAGTGCAGGCCAAGCTGGAGCGGCCTCATCAGCGACACTACTCGCAAATTCATAGGGTCTGGTGAAAAGTCCAAGACTCTGTGATTGATGAAAATCACTCCCATCGACCAAAGAAATTGAAGGCTCGGCAAGAAGAAGACCACTCTTCCTCCATACAATTGGGGACTTCTTCTAAACAGGTGCCTATTACAGCGGTCCCTTCAACTTCAACCTCCCATAAAAGAACAAGGCTGGAAAAAATTCTACCGCCCGTGGATAATTCCAAAGGCGATGGATCCAAACGCCCCAAGTCTAGCGGCATTATGGTCTATACGGTCTATACGACTAATGGGCAAGAAGGAAGCCGTGCTTCAGTAAGTCACCGACCGCAAACTTGGTCGCTGATAAAGGCTCAGGAGCAACAACAAAAGCTCCAAGAAATGATGAACAAAATGACGGCACTCACTGGACAGAAAACAAGTTCGAAAAAGAGGCCGAACGGCGCCAAGAGTAAGAGACCGATACAGTGTTTCTACAAAGGGAGCTCGAGAGAAAGGACAAAGAGACCGCTGAGCAAGATGCTTACATGAAGAAAATGGCTCTTTTGTTCTAATACATGGATGGAATGATGATCCAGCCAGAACCCCCGGCCGAAGATCTACCGATAATCATCGAAGATGACATAGGGGAAACATCAAACCCTCCTTCGGCCTTGTCAGCGACCAAGGAGGAAACTATCTCCATGGCCGCCTTTGATGATTACATTACTCAACAAATACGAGCTCATCAAGCTAATGAAGTCGCTGGTCAAATTGTCAGAACCGAGCAACCATATCCAGGATGGTATGATCAAATCAAATACCCGCCTAGATACACGATCCCCAAGTTCCATGTCTACAAAGAAACAAGCAACCAGCACCAACACGTCGTGCAATTGAGAGTTCAATGCGGCAACACTGGAGGCGATGAAAAACCGTTTCTTCGCCAGTTCGTTGGTAACCTATCAAAAACAGCCTTTGAATGGTACTTGGAGCTCTCAAATGACTCCGTGAAAACATTCAAAAGATGGTACTACTGTTCACACAGTGTTTCGCCAGCATGAACGAATGCACTCTGATCATAGCATTAATCAATGCCAAGCTAAACCTAGGAGAAATCTGGGTCCAATACGCGATCCGGTGGTGGAACCTATGGTCTAAATGCAAACAGCGCATTGAAGAATATCCCGCCGTGGGCATGTTCATCGGGACTTTTGATCCTCAAATGACGGTGTCCCAGTTCATGACATTTTTCAAACCAACCACCTTTCACGCTCTGATTGATAAACTGGCCCAAATGGACCAGATGAGCCACGGGCCTGTTAGGAATATGTATGCCCTAGAGGCCATTATTGTATGATATAGTAGATGCTTGGACATATATATAGAGGACTTTCTTGGTCGACATGATAGTATGCTATCTGGTTGCTCTTTATCTTAACATGTACACTTATATACTGTCTCTCTGATACATGTTGATAAAGCCCTTAAGATGTTGTCTTGACTACAAGGACTATGATGCAGATCATACTAGTGGGGCTTGTGTAGTCCGTAAGTACATCCTTTAATAGTTCATAGTCGAGGGAGTATTAAGAAAGGGCATCAATATTCTAGAGTAAACTAGTGTGTACATTTCTTGACCCTGTATGGGGCGATGGTTGATCCCACAACCATTGCTGTTTGACCCCACAACCATTGCTGTTTGACATCAAAGATTGTACATAGATGCTGATTAGGGAATAGGTACACCGAATATGACTTGCCGAGAACTCCTAGATGGTACTATACGTATCATTAGATAGCAGTTCTCTGGTGATACTTGTACATATTAGTCTGTAGACCCGAGATCGTTATAGTGTCTTGTGTGGTTCTCACTGTGCTTTGATTTTCTCCCTACCACGGCTCAAAGGAGTCATGCAAACAGGTGGATTTTGGGTACAGTCCCGAGTCATATGGAGAAAGTGAGCGATAGGAGGGGTTTCGTCTCTCCCGGTATTGGGAGTTGATGTTGCTGTAACATTTCAGAAAATTTAAAATATTATTTTTGGAATTTAATATTAAAATAATATATTTCGCGAAAACTACCCGATTTGCGAAATTGGGGTTTTCGTAAAATGGTATAAATATATACCAATATTTGTGAAATAATTGGAGATTAAAATGATTTATTCATTTAAAAATATATTTAATAGATTTGGCATTTTATAAGTAATTATATGCAGTTTAAATAAAAAGTGATTAGTGCACTACTAATCGCGATAAAGCCAAATCCGTGTTTCTACATTTTCTCATGGTTAGTATACCATAGCATGTTGCATTTGGTTGCATGTTGTTCATTTGTGTTTGTTGATATTTAGCTTAAAAGAAAAGGAGAAAAGAAAAGGGGAGCTAAAAGATAAAAGAAGATATTTGGGAGGTGAGCATAAGAGAGAGAGTGTGAGGGAAAGAGAGTGAGGATAGGAGAGGGGGCTGCCATTTCCTCCCCCATTATTTTCTTCACCTCCTCCTTCATCTTCAAGCTCCACCTCTTCTACCCTCATGACCCATCTCAAAATTCTCATCAAAACCCTATACTCCCTTCACTAAAAATGATCCCCACTTCATCCTCAACACATTGGACCAAGCAAAGTAGGAATTTGAAGATGTTGTGCAACCCAAGAAAATTCTTGAGTTGCCAAATGAGGTAAAATTGTAGACCCTAGTTTAGTTTTTGAGTTTAATAGCATCCTAGCTTAGTTTAGAGTTAAGCTTGTTTAGATTAGTGATGCTTAGGAATTCCTAGAGAGGGTTTGGGTGTTTGTGTGGGATCATGATCTGTAGTAGGTGTCTACATGACCCTAGTGGTGTTTTACTGGCCAAGACCCGGATTAAAAACCAAAATACGGACTTAGGAAATTCCCCGCATCGGTTTTGTGAAGTTGTGTACCTATAGGGAATCTGGGATGGCTTGAGACCTTTTCGCAAAAATCAAGCAACTCTAGATACCTAGTTAGACCAATAGGAGACCACCCTGAAAATACGAGACCATTCCCTCCTATTCTGGCCGAGCTCGCCGGATTTTTGGGTAGTGTGGCCGGCCAAATTTTGGTATTTAGTGTCTGGGTTGGTTCAGTAGTTCACATACTCCATATACAACTCCCTGTACTTGCTAGTTTTGTTCCAATTGACCTGAGCCAAAATCTGGGAGCACATTGGGGGGTTTTTGGTTATGTTTTCCGATATTGGGATTATTGGTTTTGATATTTGGATTTGTATTTGGTTGTTGGGCGTTTGTACGTCAACAACAAGGGTTGTTTGATTGTTTTCGCATGCCTAAGCTATGGGTTCTAACCTGTAGGCAATTCGTGTGCCGTATTGGTTTTCCGAACCTGATTTTAATAGCATTGCGATTGTATATTGATTGTAGGTACCTTCGCGTGGATTCCGAGACGACGAAGCACATCGACTACGGCTGAACAAGGAGTTCCGCAAGTGAGTAGATTTATATCTACGAGGGAAGTCGGATGGATGGCGTATAGCACCCCCGAAAATTTTGATGGAAACCGATATATAGAATATGGTTAAGAAAACCTATATTAGAAAACTATGGATATGGTTACAAAGATAGTTAGAGATGATATGAATGAATGTATATATATATATATATATCGAGATATGAGACGAAAGCTATAGGGATATGACTCTTGACATGATATGATAGAAATGATGTCTCAAATTGATATATGAGGATATGAAGAGTAAATGGGAATCACGATATATAAATATAGGTAGTGCACGAGAGTAAGTATGAGATTTAGAGTAGCATGACATGAGATTTATAAGATAGAATGTTTATGTAAGATGACTTGATGTGAGATGTTAATGTGATGAAAAGAGTATACGATGTGATAAGATGACTTGGTGTAATATGTCATTATACGGATGCGAGTCGATACGAGATAAATGATACCTTTGTCGATCGCATGATATGAGGTTGATACGGATGTGACCTGGGATATAGGTATATAGATATATATAATGTTGTGAATTATGAGTGATATGACGTACGAGACGTTAGGTCCGTACCCTCATTGTCATATAGGTTGATAGGATCCCCAATTATTTAATGGCGTCGTACGATGGATACCGTACGTGATGAGTTTTACTTGATGATTGATCCATACCCTTGACTAGAGGATGTCATACAATGGATTATACCGTACATGATGTTGTGAGGCTGGATGCCGATTGATAGATTCGCCGACTCAGATATGTTATAGATACGTATACCTTGTAGCATTTCTCTTATGATGTACTCTGTGCTACGTTCATGATATTCTCATTGTATTATATATATATATATCTGTGCTAGTACACCTACACCATTATCGATGATGCGTATGTTACACTTACACAGATTGACCGGCTCACACACTTCCATCATCGATAATTGCTATGTCACTTACACAGTAGAATTGCCCCATCATATGCTAGCTTGCATGATATACCTGCTATGCTCACAACATTTTGATATGTCACATGATATACTGATATGCCCACATCACTATTCCATGTTGCATGATATACGGATATGCTTACATTTCTGTTATATGTTGCATATATCATGCTTTACGATTTTACGCATTGAGATGCTGTTTTCATGAGATTCTGGATTTGAGAACTGTGGTTAAATTTCAAATGAAATCATGTATTGTTTTAAAAACCCGGTTTCTCTTGATATGATATTTCGAGACGTCCACTATGTGTTTTCTCGGTTCTGAGATTGGCATGTGAAACCAGATTCGAGGAGCGGTAGGCACCGTCTGCGGGTTTATGGTGGGCCCGGTGAGGTACCCCGGGGCAAGAAGACTCGTATTATTAGGCGGTGAGCCTGGCAGGGGAGCACTACCTACCGGTGATAGTATTTGCACTCGGCGGTTATCCGGAGGATATCGACCGGAGTCGTGAGATGGATATGAGGTCCAACCAGAGTATGCGGCGCCTGAGGGCTGATCTGAGGATGTGGCGCCTGCGATATGAGGATTTACGTGTCGATGTTGGACACGGGTTTTCATGATGTTTCGAGTGTCGATGTTAGACACTCAGGTTCCATGATTTTGATGTGTCGTTGATCGACACACGTTAATTGATATCCTTATATTTACATGCATATGCTTTCATGATATTTACATGCATGATGTTGTTGTGTCATTGATGGACACGTAGATGTTATCTATATACAGATCGGCAATTATTATGTTGTTGGCACATATGCAGATACGGTCACCCTAGATATCATAGTATTACCTTTATGATATAGTTGACCTAGGAATCGTTGTTTTATTCGATTTCTACCTGATGATGTTTTCTACTCACGAGTTGGCAATTCACCCCCGTTGTGCCACAGTTCTTGCAGGTTGACCGCATGGATCAGTAGCGGCATCGCTGGTACACAGCTGCATTTGGGTGTTTTGCATTGGTAGGTGGTACATATTGGATCGTACCACTCTTTTATTTATTATTCCTGTTGTATCTTGTTAACTCCATCAATCAGAAACTAGTAATTGTATAAGTAGTGAGGCTTAGCAAGACTTGTAGTTGCGAGACTTAGAGCGATGGGTTATATGTTCGCTTGGTGGGTTGATGTCTTGCTTTATTCATTATTCTTTGTGCTAATCTTCGCCGTTGGGCGTCATATACTTATATTATGACTTGCGTGGTTGTGATTCCGCCGATTGGCGAAGAGCTAGCTCCCGCTTAGGGATGCCTTTTATATTATCATGTGTATGTGGTTTTTGATCAAAATATACAAAGGAGGTGCTGCCTAAATTTTTGCATTTTTCATGTTCCTTTATCTATGCACTTAAGAAAACGTTTGATTTCATCATACCTTTATTTCAAAACTTCACCTCTTTTATTTTCTTAACAAGGTTTAGATTTCTGGCTTTCGGCTTACTTGAATTACGTTACGCCGTTAGATGTTGCGTGATTTAAGTGCCGGTCACGAACTAAATTTTCGGGTCATGACAAATTTGGTATCAAAGCGCTAGGTTTAACCTAGGTTCGAGTCTAGGTTTGACTATGTGGGGTCTGGGGAATAAATATTTCGGAACCTAGGCTTGACCTTACGGAACTTAGACTTGAACAGAGGGGTATTAGACCCGAACCTTCGTTACATAGATTGAACCTGATTGATGGAGTAGGTAGCTTGAGTAGAGTGACGTACCGTACGTTTGTTCCGCGGCATATTTACGATATGATACTCCACTTAAAAAACCTTAGGATGTACATATCTTGAGACTTGTGATTCTTTTCGTTCCCTTGATCATATATCCATTTGAGATCCTTGATTCTATTCGTTTCCATGATCATGGTCTCATTGATTTCGTTCCTCCTTATGATCATGTATCTATTCTGGATCTGTTGATTCCTTTCATTCCTTTGATCGGTTTCCATAGATACGTACTTAAGCTTCCTGTCACTATGGTTTGTGCGCAGGTTGAGCTGCTGCTAGAGATGCGGTCAGGGCAAGCTCATCATGGACGATGACTGACCATCGTGTTTTCTGGTGACATGGGATTGTTTCGATTTAGTGTTTGTGTTGTGACTTCTCATTTGAGGCGAGTGTATGGTTTTGCATCGGATGATCAGGCCATTGTTAGAGGCTGCCGTTATGAGAGGACTATTGATATACAGCCTACCTCGGAGATCATGATGTTGTCTACCGTGCAGACGGATGACCCAGCTGTTGCTGAGATTGATGGGAAGTCTCTTTCAGAGCTTTCGAGCTGAGATCGCTGGAGCTTCCAGGCAGAGATGCGACAGGTGATAACTAGTCTATCTTGAGTTGAGAGACGAAGGTGATTCATCAAATTTGATGCGCCAACGCAGGCCCAGTTGAGTTGAAAATTTCCAATGTGGAGAATCTTACTCGGAACTAAATTAGATCGATCCAGAGATGGCGTTGTTCATTGGATGATCCGATAGAAGATCAGTAAGTGGACCGGCTTTAGATAGAGGATCTCACCCAGATGCGTTGTGATTTGATCGAGAGCGGACGGATATATAGTATTCCTCCGATAGTTGGGACGAGTTCCCGAGGACTTGTTCGGCTAGATATCTTCTACAGAGTGATGAAGATACCAAGTTTGTAATTTCAAGTCCGTGTGAGAGATTCCGGATTGACTGTAGCCGAGACAATTGCAGTACGCAGATAGCATGATGTGACGTCGAAGTGGTCGATAATAAAGACGAGTGGAGCAAGAGGTTCGTGCGAGATGTTAACGAGCTATTGTTACTCCCCGTTGAGATTAGAGATCTGATGTGTATACAGAGGTGTTGGGATACGGCCAGTTCTCGAGGAAATGCTGTGCTGAGAACGCAGTTGTCCAGAAAGCGAGAAAAAATTATGCAAGAGTACCAGCCTCCGTATAGTTCGGCATAGGCGAGATCGGAAGATACCTTGAGCAGGTTCCTTCTAGGACACTGCTGCAGTAAGATTGCACCGAGGATCAGTTGTGTTACGTGTATTCAGAGGTTCAGAGGCCGACGCCAGTGACGTGCTGCTTTATGAGTGGTCATGCTAATTGGCCGAGAGATGACTAGAGGAGTGCCAGAGCGGAATCATTTCCGTTAGTACACCTGACCGGGCCGACGAGCTGATGGATTGCGAGATTGGTAATCTATAGAGAAAATAAGGAACCAGAGACAGAGGACGCCAGACCGTGCGAAGGAGGCAAGCGTATGTTCTTGCTTTGCCAGTTTTAGGCGCACCGACATTTTTCGACATTGTAGGAGATATACCTCAATGTCATTTGTTGCGATTTGCGTTTGTGATCCGAGTATCACGCTTATATCGCTTGGATTTTGAGTTTTGATGATTGAGTTTCATGATATTGTTTTCGTGCACCATGGCTGCACCTACTAGGTATTTACATTTTTTGCACAGTTATTGCACTTGATTTATATTTATACACCGCTACATCGGTTTGCGATTTGTGCATATTTATTGCACTTGATATCGGTTTTGGTTCCTTGGCTGTACGTGTTTATGATTTTGTGGATTTCATACAGTTGATTTGATTTTGTGCATGCGGTAGGCACTCGATTTGATTTATGCACTTGGTATAGCTCATATATGCTTGCAGTGCATTGATACATGTTTTGTGCACGTAGTTGCACACGTTTATGAATTTATACACCTTGGTACACTCGGTGTTGCTTTTATACGCATTTGAGTTATTGATGAGATTTCGTGCATTGGCTGCACCGGATTTGTATTTCGTGCACTGGATGCACCCAATTTGCATTTCGTGCATTTGTTGCACCAGATTTGTATTTTGTGCATTTGTTGTACCAGATTCGTATTTCGTGCATTTCTTGTACGAAATTTGCATTTCATGCATTTGTTGCACCGGATGGGTATTTCGCGCATTAGTTGCATTAGATTTATACTCCGTATCTTGGTTGCACCCAATTTATGTCTTT
Source organism: Agapanthus africanus (assembly GCA_030015575.1). NCBI lineage: Eukaryota > Viridiplantae > Streptophyta > Magnoliopsida > Asparagales > Amaryllidaceae > Agapanthus > Agapanthus africanus. The sequence continues at coordinate 207,266 of JASDDO010000247.1, read as the reverse complement.
GAGCATTTGTTTTACCAGATTTATGTTTTGTGCGCATTTTCACTTGATGTTCGTTTTCTAACGCTTTACTGCACTAGATGCTTTATACGGACCTAACGCGCTTGGGTTGGATTTTTGCGCATATTAGGCGCTTGGTATTAGATTTTGTGCATGTCGGATGCACTTGATTTAGATTTCATTCGTGCATGACGGATGCACTTGATTTGGATTTTCACACATGATTGAGCGCATGATATGAGATGTGATTTTGTGCACACCGGATGCACTCGATTGAGATTTTCATTCGTGCATAGTAGTTGCACTGGATTGAGATTTTCGTGCACTATAGATGCACTAGATGTTGTTGTCGTGCACACCCGTTGCACTGGACAGATGCTTTCGGCACACTCGTTGCACTTAGTTTTTGCTTTTGTGCATATTGTGGCACTTGTATTTGGATTTGATTTCCGTGCACACCAAACGCACGTGATTATTGGATACGCCTTTTGGGGCTGATTTTGCTCTTGAGCACTTTGTTTTCATGATGGGCACTATATTATGTAGTCGCCGAATAGGACTTATCTGAGGACAGTACCTGAGTACTTTGCATGCATTGAAATGTTTACCAAGAGGTTTTCAAAATGGAGCTGTAGTCTCGCTATTTCCTACGTGTCCGCGAGTGACACGAACGTGTACAAAGGAAAACCTTTTGAGATATTTAAAAAGGGTGGCACGTATATTGAGCAAAACATATATGAATATATAGTTATTACTTTACAAATAAGCGTCCGTCACTTGTGCCGTGAGTTACGCATTACACGGCGATTCAGAAAAGATTTTGCATGTGTTTTATTCGGTTTTAAGAGATTTTTTCCAAGGATGCGTACTTTATACTTATTATAGTATTTGACTAGTGCATATTGGATTTCAGTAGTGGATTTCGATAACTCCGATGATTTGCGTGACGCTTGACGGAGTTCGATTTTGAATTTTGTACTCGTTTTCAGGCGCACACGATGCGCTGTGGTATTTCTATAGTTTTCGTGATTTTGGAGCCCCGTTGATTTGAGCCGATTATTGAAATATTTTAGCATTTGGGGATTTAAATTTAAATTCGGGGACTGAATTTATTTAAGGGGGGAAGATTGTAACATTTCAGAAAATATAAAATATTATTTTTGGAATTTAATATTAAAATAATATATTTCGCGAAAACTACCCAATTTGCGAAATTGGGGTTTTCGTAAAATGGTATAAATATATACCAATATTTGTGAAATAATTGGAGATTAAAATGATTTATTCATTTAAAAATATATTTAATAGATTTGGCATTTTTATAAGTAATTATATGCAGTTTAAATAAAAAGTGATTAGTGCACTACTAATCGCGATAAAGCCAAATCCGTGTTTCTACATTTTCCCATGGTTAGTGCACCATGACATGTTGCATTTGGTTGCATGTTGTTCATTTGTGTTTGTTAATATTTGGCTTAAAAGAAAAAGAGAAAAGAAAAGGGAAGCTAAAAGACAAAAGAAAATATTTGGGAGGTGAGCATAAGAGAGAGAGTGAGTGAGGGTAAGAGAGTGAGGATAAGAGAGGGGGAGAGAGAGAGAGAGGGCTGCCATTTCCTCCCCCATTATTTTCTTCACCTCCTCCTTCATCTTCAAGCTCTACCTCTTCTACCCTCATGACCCATCTTAAAATCCTCATCAAAACCCTATACTCTCTTCACTAAAAATGATCCCCCACTTCATCCTCAACACATCGGACCAAGTAAAGTTAGATTTTGAAGATGTTGTGCAACTCAAGAAAATTCTTGAGTTGCGAAATGAAAATTCTAGACCCTAGTTTAGTTTTTGTGTTTAATAGCATCCTAACTTAGTTTAGAGTTAAACTTGTTTTGATTAGTGATGCTTAGAAATTCCTAGAGAGGGTTTGGGTGTTTGTGTGGGATCATGATCTGTAGTGGGTGTCTACATGACCCTAGTGGTGTTTTACTGGCCAAGACCCGGATTAGAAACCAAAATACGGACTTAGAAAATTCCCCGCGTCGGTTTTGTGAAGTTGTGTGCCTACAGGGAATCTGGGATGACCTGAGACCTTTTCGAGAAAATCTAGCAACTCCAGAGACCTAGTTAGACCAATAGGAGACCACCCTGAAAATACGAGACCATTCCCTCCTATTCTGGCCGAGCTCGCCGGATTTCTGGGTGGTGTGCCCGGCCAAATTTTGGTATTTGGTGTCTAGGTTGGTTCAGTAGCTCACATACTCCATATACAACTCGCTGTACTTGCTAGTTTTGTTCCAATTGACCTGAGCTAAAATTTGGGAGCACATTGGGGTGTTTTTGGTTATGTTTTCAGATATTGGGATTATTGGTTTTGAAATTTGGATTTGTATTTGGTTGTTGGGTGTTTGTACGTCAACAACAAGGGTTGTTTGATTGTTTTTGCATGCCAAAGCTATGGGTTCTAACCTATAGGCAATTCGTGTGCCGTATTGGTGTTCCGAACCTGATTTTAATAGCGTTGTGATTGTATATTTATTGTAGGTACCTTCGCGTGGATTCCGAGAAGACGAAGCACATCGACTACAGCTGAACAAGGAGTTCCGCAGGTGAGTAGATTTATATCTACGGGGGAAGTCGGGTGGATAGCGTATAACACCTGTTCATATCAGATTTTTGCATTTTTATACCGCCCATTCTTAATCACATTGCATATAGGTAGGTACTCTTGATCCGTGTTTGCTAAATAATTGCAGGTTACAGGTTCTCAGCTCTAAGCAGTGAAATTCATGAAAAAGCGCAACAAATTCAGGACTTCTGCCAACCACAGATAAATACGGGTCTCTGCTCACTATCCATATGATGCCGCATACCAGTTCAAGGGACAAAATGGCAAATCATTGGTCATTTTCATGCACAAAGCACAAGGGCAGCACAAGATCCAAGACTTCTACGCGGAGCTCAAGAAAATCAAGGCAAAAAGTCCACATCAATTCACCTTTTTGAACTGTTGAAAATCAGGAAGAAAAATGAAGAGTTTATGGAAACCAAGTGTACCAAACAAAAGAGTAGAGCAACATGAAGAAACGCAGAAAAAACGACAAGGCAACTCTACCAAACGGCCGCGGAACCGCGGCTAACATGGCACATATGTGGCGGATCCGCGGCTGTGTCAACTCAGTATTGACTCGGTTTTTTAGGGTAGTTTTGTAACTTCATTTTGGGCCAGATTGTATCCCTAGGGTTTCAGTTTCCTGCCTATAAATAGCCCAATGCAAAGCCAAGTGAAGGGTGCTTTTCTTTGTATTAGATTTTAGAATTAGATTTTGTAGTTCTTCTTCCTCTTCATCTTTCTCCATTAAAAATGTAGTGAGCTTCATGAGTGATGATAAATGAAAGAAGAGTTCTTTTTATTAACTTGCATGTCTTTCTTCCATTATATTTGCTTGTAATTTTCATTTGCTAATCTAGTTGTTGTTATTTTGTTGTTTGCTTTCTTTCTTCTTCTATTTTTCTTTATCTTTACAACCATGATACTCGAGTATGATCCTTGCCAAAGTGAGGTCTCAAATAGCTAGTTGTAATTTTCTTAACCTCATTTTTTTCTACCTTCCTTCTTATTTTGTTTTCTTTTTCTTTTTAATGGGTGAGTAGTTTCTCACTTATTAGAGTAGGATAAGGAAAGTTTAAAAGAAGGAAATCACTCTCACTCTTTTCTTTGCCCAACATCTTGATTCGGACTCCCGTTAATTGAACCACAATCCACTCCCTACGGCACTCTATCCTACATGATAGCGGTGATTCCCTAGTTAGACCGGTTGTGGTTGAATTTACCGGAGGCTAGGGCTAAGAGCCAAGAACGGACGGACAAGGACCAAAAGAAAGAAACTAAGCGTTGGAAAGCCTAGCTTATACTTGCAAGTTCCTTCCTAGTCGTGCTAATCCCCGTTGTTGCCGATTGCCGTAACACCGATATTAAGAGTGGCAATGAAAGAAGTGAGCGATTCCTAACTCAATCTAACTTAATCCTAACCATAACAAGCTCTCTTTATATATATTTTAGCACATAGTAAAACTAAACAAACCTGGACAAATTGGACTTAACTCGTTAAAGAACATAGAAAAAGATTCCCATCTCCCTGCAGATGACTCGTACTCAACCGACTAGCTACCAAGCGAAACCGTCTTGATTGCGGTAATTAAAACTAAGCATGCAAAAACTCTAACAATCAAATGGCGCCGTTGCCGGGGAGACGATAGTTTATTTCTTTGTGTAATTTCAGGTTAATTTGTGAAGATACATATAACCAAAAACAAAAAATGAGATACTGTAAAAATCATATTGTTATTGTTGATTCGTTTTTGTGCAAGTGTGCAGGATAGGAAGAAGGTCAAGTTCAGTGCCAAAGTTGTGGGGAGTTAGACCCATATCTCGCGGCTACACCGCGGCGGATCAAGATAGAACCACGGTCTACTGTAAAATTCTGGAGCAAACTCAGTGACCAAATCAAGATTCAGGGGCTCTAAACAAGAAGAGGAGACCCAACTCAGCACAGGGAAGAAGTTTGAAGGTCTAACTCCACTGTATAGCCGCAGAACCGCGGTCAACTGCTGACATCAGCAACCAAAAATCTTCTATGAGTATTTCAACCCTCTTCTCTACTTTTCTGAACTCCACCGATCTATTCTTTCTGCAGCATTCTTTGCACAAACTCTCTTCCCCTCTCCAATAAAATTGTTTTTGTGCAGGATTCTTTATGCCGCCGCCAAATAAATTTTTTGCAAGTGTTTTAGATTTTTGTTTGTTACTGTTTTGCATAAATAATACGGACTTTAAGGGGCTATAACACCAATTCAGATTGGGTGGGGATTTCATCACCCTTCCTAAGACCCCAAAAATCACTAAAAGCATACGCATTACCCTTGAACTTAATAAAAAATATTTAGACTCGGCCAACTAAGGACTGTCGTCCTCAATAGGACAGAGGAAGGTTATGGGCATTCGATCATTTATCTAAACTTAACTTTGTGGTGCCTAGGCTAGACAAGTGAGAAAGGTAATTTTAAAAGGCCCGTCCCACGGTGATTTGTGAGCGGAACCCTCCTTTCCTCATTTGTGCTTACCTGGCCACAATTGGCAGTGAAGAGACGATTTGAGGGTTATCTCACAACTTTTCACTTTGGAACAGATAGGAGCAGTCTAGTGGATTTTGAAGACCATAGCTCTAGGTATGATTGCGCATATTTTGACTGTGATTGTTTGAAGTTGTGCCATAAGTCCATACATATTTTTGCTAAAACTCTTTCTAAAAAATATATAAAAAAACAACAAAACAAAAATTTTATAAAAACTTGCCCTTTGTCGCCAGAATTCCATTTCACCCACCTTTCATCCGCCATTGACGTTTTCTTACCCTCACCTTCTATGCTTTGACTATACTAAACTCGTTTAGTGTATATCCAGTTGGACTCGGGACACTAGTGCCCGCCTACTCCACGTTACGTTAGTTGCTACCGACTACGCGATCGACTCCGACGTCGAAACACCCTCCACGCCTCTTTCACCCTTACTTTTGCCGGTCAACTCCGATGTTGACCGGGATTCTGTTCACACTTCCTCACCTTCACCTTCTCCATCACCAAACTATTCTTCTAAGATGTTAGGATTTCCTCCTAACATCCCTTTACCTCCACCGGGACTGATTCCACCTCATCTGGGTGCGAATAACCCGCAACCACCTCCTGTTATAGCGCCACAGCGAATCGCGCTCCAGGACCGTTTCTATTCTACCCGCTCTGCACTCCCTACCTGTCTTTCACTTCCGCCGGCCAATGGGGATAATTTCGAAATTAAGCCCCACTTCATCAATATGTTTCCCAAATTTCACGGGCTGGAATCCGAAGATGCCTACATCTTCATCAACAAATTCCAGAACGTCTGTGCAATGATGAAGACAACCCAACTGTCCGACGATGCTATACGGCTACGAGTCATTTCTTTCACTCTGTGTGACCTTGCTGAGAAGTGGCTATATAGCACCACATCGCATTCCATAACCAGTTGGGATGAGTTTGTAAAATCGTTTCTTAAAAAGTTCTACCCGAATCACAAGACCGCGAGAATCCGAAATGAAATCAACGAATTTTCCCAGCTTCCTACCGAACCATTTTGGAAGTGCTTTGACCGATACAAAGAACTTCTTGTTCAGTGCCCTCATCACGGTATTAAGAGATGGCAACTTTGCCAGACCTTATACGAGGACCTAAATCCAGAAACTAAGCAGTAATTGGAAACCATTTGTCAAGGCCACTTCCTATCCAAATCTGACAAGGAAGCTTGGCAATTTTTCGACGATCTTGCGGAACAGACGCTTCAGTAGGAAAGAACACGACCGAACACTTCTTCTTCTTCTACTTCTTCCTATCTCTCTAGGGCAGGCGTTCATCAACTCGATATCTCAATTGCAATGAAGGCCGAGATGGCAGCAATCACGCGAAAACTGGAAGCAATTGAGAGCAAGTTTTCATCTCCTTATCCTGCCCCTGCTCTTCCCCATCGTACCATCTATGCTTTTTGTTCTGATCCATCCCATTTGACCGAAGAGTGTCCTTACAACCCACCTGCTCAAGGACAGGATCAGGTCAATGCTGCATTTTAGCAAAGACTATGAAATGATCCATATTCTTCCACTTACAATCCTGGTTGGAGGAACCACCCCAATTTCGCTTGGAATCAGAACCAGCATCAATTCCAAGGCCACAACAACTTCCAGAGGCCTCCTCCTCAACAACAAGCTCAGCAACAAACTCAATATCAATATCAGCAGCCCTTCTAACCCCAACCTTTTCAAAATCAGACGAACAACTTTGCACCCAACAATTCTTTTCCTCAAAACAACTTTGTTCCGTCAAACAGCGATAAGGTTTCCTCGCTAGAAGGAAGTCTGGAGGTGTTTGTAAAGCAATCGACTCAATCCACTGCCAACATCCAATCTGTTAGTTATATGTATGCCCTAGAGGACATTACTGTACATACGATGTATATTGTAGTGGATGCTAGGACATATATAGGGAGGACTTTCTTGCTCGACATGATAGTATGCTATCTGGTTGTACTTTATCTTAACATGTACACTGATTGTCTCTATGTTACATGTTGATAAAGCCCTTAGGATATGTACTCGACTACTGGGACTATGATGAGATCATACTAGTGGGGCCACGGTGTACGTCCACGTTGCCCATCCCGGTGCTTGCGGGGAGGCGGAAAACGGAATAAAAATCGGATTTTTACTACTCTAGGCAACATGGACTAGACAAAGTCGGGATCTTTTTCTAAACAAAACTAGCAAAAAGCTAAAGAGAGTTAGCTATAGGGTAGAAAGGTTATACCTTGGGCTTTATGTCCTTCTCTCCTTGCTCCTTGGAGTGGTAGAAAGGGATCACCTTGTCGCCTTCTCTAGTCGAAGAAGGATCCACCCGAAAGCCTCAACCTTTGGCTTCAACTTCAAGCTAGAAGTAACGAAGATGCTAGAAGTGCTAATCCTAGAACCTTAGATGAGAGTAGAGATTATCAAGGAGAGGTTTTTCTCAAGCTCAAGTGTTTCTCAACACATGAGAGGGGAGAGCTTGAGAGAGAGGAAGAGGAGGAGAGAGAATCAAAATGATAGAATGAAAGAATAATAGAACCATTCTCACATATATGTGTGAATTAAGTAAATTGATAATTAGCAAGATAATTGTCATGGCTTAATCAAGACATGACCATTATCATTTCATATTTAATGCAAATTGCAAGGATCAAAGAGCATCTTTTATATGGAATGATGATGGTCAAAGTGTCAACCTAGGTCAACAAGTCAAGTATGGTCAAAAAGTCATCAACCCTAACCATGCACAATTATATATAACTAATATCAATTAACCATAATACACACATAAGCATTAGGGTTAGCAAAATGACAATGGTCATTAACCCTAATCAAAGTCCTCTCCCTCTGTCTCAATCAACTGTGCATACGCACCCGTATTCGTGATCCGAGGAACACGAATACAAAGAGATAAAACCAATCCCAAATCATATACTAGGATCCGGCTTAAACCAAAGCCCGCTAGTATAAGCTGTCCGGACAGCAAACGTGCACAAGTGCGCGGATGTGAACGAACCCTGTCGCAAAACCATGCGACCTCTACTCATTTTGCCTAAAGGCGAATAGCTCTCTGTGTGGGACTCTAAAAACTCGACACTACGCTGGCAGTGGGTTTAACCACAGACCGCAAGCGGCACTAGCTGTACGTAACGGTCCCCAGGTAGATGCCGATAAGAAGACTGACGAGGTGAACCCATCTGAACTCCTACTGAGCCTGTATGTGACAGTCTCCGTACTGTCCGGTCTGTTCGTCTGAAACATCGCATGGCGGGCCTAGGGGGGCGGTGAACGTCAGTCCCCTAATAGCGGTACAAGTCGTGTCGGAGTGTAGCCCAGAACACCCTGAGATAACACCGGAAACCTACCAGTATATCTCGCTTGCCCTGGCAGGGACTACTTGTGTAATGGCTCTCCTGCACACAGCGCGATGTCAACCCCTAATACCGGGAGAGACGAATCCTATCTAACCGTTACTGCCTCCAAGTGCTTCGGGACTGCACCCAAAAACTACCTGTTTGCACGACTCCTTTGAGCCGTGGTAGGGTAGTAATCAAAGTGCAGTGGGAACACACTCGAGGCGAAGTGACAGTGTCAAGTCAGCGGACTAAGCTGTACTCATGTCACCTGGGAACTGATAACTGACGATAGGTATAATACCAACCAACAGTTCCCGACGAGTCCTGTCCAGTGTACTCATAACCTAACGAGCACCCGCATACTATCTCAAGTACGACATACTGACGGTTGTGGGACAGACCGTCTTCCACGCTGGGATGAGAAGCGCATACGCTAGTCTACTCCGGAGTATCGATGCCCTGTCTCGATAGTTCAACGACTAGGGACCTGTATAAGGATGTGCTTATGGATTACCCAGCCCCCACGAGTGTGAGCGCCATCACAACGCTGGTAATCAAGCAAAGATCCTAAGGGCTCTACTAATATGTATATAAGCGATATGCTAAAAGAAACACATGCACATATTAAAGTAGAAACAAACCAAGTAGCATACTACCATTTCGAGCAAGATTGTATATACAACTGTGAATATCCCAAGCTTCCATCAAGTAATATACATACTAGTATGATACAGTAATGGCCTCTAGGGTATATACACTAACAATCTCCCACTTGCACTAAGGCCATGTACTGGCGTATCGAAGACCTATCATCTCGATCAGCCGCTCAAACTGAGTCTGGGGCAAGGCCTTGGTGAATGGATCTGCAGTGTTATCTTCTGAAGCAACCCTCCGAACCTCGATCTCCTGGCGATCCACGATCTCCCTGATCAGGTGATACCGTGTCACGACCCGCAGGGTACGGAACGTGACTGGCACTTAAGTTTACGAAACGTCTAAAGACGTCCGTAAAATAAGTAAGCCAAAAGCCCAGAAAACAAAACCAATTAAGCAAAAGAGTGAAGAAAACCCAAACATTTGAAAGCAAGCTTATCAAATAAGTCATATAAAACCCCTTTTTAAAAACAATACTAATTTTTCCGAAAATTTCGGCAGAGTCTCCTTTTGTAAATACTGGCCCCCAAAAATGGGTACAACAAAATATATACATGAATCCAACAAAATAGGACATCCCCAAGCGGGAGCTAGCTCTTCGCCATAAGGCGGTCACAAATCCCACGCAATATAAATGACAACAAGCATAATAAAGCATAAGGAAGCATGAAAAAGTAGCATGTCGGCTCAAGTGAGCTCGACCCCAAAATACAGCATAAAATCCACAAACCTCACAGTCTCATCTCTAGGTCAATATACAATAATCTGGTAGAAACAGTAGATGGAGTACACTAGATACAAAGAATATACAAGGTGGTACAAAATAATAACATAACCCACCTATGAGCAAATCTCGAGCTCAGGCAAAAGAGGCAAAAGAACAAGTGCGCCCGCCGCTACTGAACTGACGGAGCGGACCTGCAAAAGACTGTGGCACAACGGGGGTGAGTTGCCAACTCGTGAGTAATAATTAACATCTACAAAGGCTATTGTATACATGCACACAAGCATCCTAGCATCTATAATACAGGTATGAATGGATGCACTAACAGGTGTGTATACAACATCAGTGTACGAACATGTATGCAACATGAATATCTGAGGTCTCAATATGTATATATAAGATATATTTTATCTCTTTTTTTTTTTGGAACTCTTTTAGAATGCCAGCATAATGTCAATGAATCGACGAAAATCGGTGTCCAGCAACGACACCCAAAAGCTGTCTCAAATCTCATAAATCCATGTCATAGTGTCTCTGGCCTCAGCCATCCGGCTGACCCATCTCAATATCAATATCTCATCCTCTCGCGGCCCCGGTCGGTATCCTCTGGATATCCGCCGTGCCCAATGAAGTCACCGGTAGGTAATCCGTCCCCTGCCAGGCTCATCGTCAACACCACGAGCTTCTTGCCCCGGGGTACCCTACCGGGCCCACCATGTACCCGAAACGGTTCATCCAACTCCTCGAAACGGGTCTCCAAAAACCACAGCAAACTCATGGTGGACGACACTTACATCACTAGAAAACCGCAATTTACATGTTTTAAAAATATCATAAGTTTGGAAATTTTGCGGCTTTCCCCCGAAATCCAGCAATATCATAAAATCTCAAGAAATCCTCATAAGTGCATATATCAGTGATAATGAATGCATATGGTATCAATAATCAAGTTGCGATGTGTGATTAATGGATTAAGCATGAACAATTAATATGATGAAGTACATGCACATGAATAGCAATTCTACGGTTTCATTTTAAGGAATTAAAGGCAATAGCACCAGTTTAAGCATCAATTAGTAAAAGGTTTAAATTTAAATGTTATCTAGTGTGGTGGCATGGCAATTACCAGGGTGTGTGTGTAAGCATGAATAGTGCTCGTGCTGCATATAAAAACCTGGTAATGGTGCATGTGTCCTACAATTGAGTTTGCGTATATGGGTATAACATATTGATCTAATTGCAGCAATTATCATGCCAGTAATATTATTCTAATGTCACAAGTGGTTATCCAGTTTACTATTTTTCAGTTTACTAAATCTATCGGGCGACTTGCGCCATCCAAACGATCGTCCCTCGTAGATGTTAAATCTACTCACCGGGAACCCTGGCTAGCTGTGTCCAATCACCGCCTTTCCCTTTCGCGCCGCGTCTGACGTCTCCGCGACCGAACCTGGAATTTACATCAATACCAGACATAAGGTTACACATTCAAGAACGACGCAAAACTCCAACGGAACAACTAAAGTTCGCTAACTAGGTACAACGTGCACAAAGTGCGCGGAACACACGCGAAAATTGCAAAAACTGCCAAAAAAACGCCGATTTGGGTCGCCCGGCGAAACTAAAACCCGACTACCCAAAAACCGCACTCACGTATCCTAAAAGTCGTAGGACAAGCCATTACAATCATCAAGATATCAAAAATAATTCATCACATAATTTTTATACAAAACTAGTAAGCATTGCATCCCAAAATCGGTGCAAAAATCGCCGATTTGCGACAAAACGACTACAATATAGCATAATTACCCAAGCACACTACAAGCAATCTACTAACACTAATTACAACACAATAGCAATGATTCCAATCCTATTTTCCATAACCACCAATTCTTGAATTTATAACCTAGCAAAATCCAATCAATTTCCACACTTGAAAACTTAATTAACACTAATTCCAAACCCAATTAGCAAGTTCATCTCTTAGATTTAGGTTAGCAAAATACTAGATAGCAATTTAGGTTTAATCAACTAAATAATGTTTTCTAAAACTTAATCAACTCACTAATCATGTTTCACAAACCAATTCCATACAAAAACCTTCTCTTGAAATCCTAAAACAACAATTTCACACTTCTAAATTTAACTAAATTAGCATAATTGAAAACTACATCAACAAGATAACTATATGGATTAGTTAATTAACCACTAGATTAACTATAAAACAATCTAATTAAGTATTATGGCTTCAAAACCCTAGCTAAAATTACAACTATTCTTTTATAACTAGATTAGGAATTAGCTAAGCTTTTTAACACTAAACCATCTAACATAAGAACTTAAACAAAAGAATTTAACATGATAGAAATTATACCTCTTGATCTATGGATCAAGCAAGAAAATTTTGCTCCAATTGATGGCCTCAAGCACCAAGATCCAAGCAAGAATGGCTAAGGAAAGGATAGCATAAGGATTTTTGTTTGGATTTTGAATAAAGTGTGGATTTTGATGTGTTTTTTGAAGAAATTTGAAGAAAAATGAAAAGAAAAGAGTTGAAGAAGAGAGGGTGCAGGTTTTTCGGTCAGAGGAGGAATGGGGGAGGGTGTGGGCAAGTGGGGAAAGTCATGGTCAAGTCCACAAAAGTCAATGTATCATACTTTATCCATTTTAATTAAAATAAATCCAAAAAACCCCTTAAATCAACTCAAGAAAGCAACTAAAGAAAAGAGATCAGAATTTTCTGGACTTGGTCAGGGTTGGGCTGTCCTAGGGCTGAGGGAAAAGAGAGAGGGGTTTTACAAAAGAAATTTTATGCAAAAAGGCCCCCTACAACTCAAAAATTGCAAGTTTTAGCTCAAAATTCAATAAATTCGTTTCATAACATAAAAATTTGCTAAAAATCAAAATAAATTACTAAAAATTCATGTTATCACTAGATTATAATTATCATAATTTTAGAGATTAAAATTAGCCCGGAAAAATTTGTATTTATCGCTTATTTAATGTATTTTCTTACCGGCTTAAAATAATATTAAAAAATTGAAAAATAGGGAAAAAATTTTAAATGACCAAAATTTCATAATTAACTCATTAGCTACTAAAAACAAGTAATTACCTATCCATTTAAGGTATAATTAGCCCTAAACTGCCAAATATCGAGAAAGACGGTTTTCGGAAAAATACCGAATTTTCACCGAATTTCAGGAAAACACCAAAACGACTTTTCAAGACGCTACAATCTTCCCCCCTTAAAGAAATTCGGTCCTCGAATTTAAAAATATAGCTACGCGTACCTTCGAAGAGATGGGGATATTTCTTCCTCATCTCGCCCTCGGTCTCCCAGGTAACCTCCTCGCTGCTCGGGCTACGCCAAAGGACCTTGACGGTTGGTATAACCTTCGACCTCAACTTCTTCACCTGCCGATCCAGGATGGCCACCGGCTGCTCTGCAAAAGAAAGGTCGCGCTCTAGCTGGACTGTCGGGTGCTGAATCGCATGCGAAGGGTCGTGAAGGTACTTGCGGAGCATCGAAACATGGAAGACGGGGTGAACATCGGGAAAGCTGGGAGGAAGAGCCAAACGATAAGCAACAGCGCCAACACGCTCGAGGATCTCGAAGGGACCTACGAATCTAGGGCTAAGCTTCCCCTTTCGCCCAAAACGCATCACGCCCTTCATCGGAGAGACCCTCAGAAAAACATGGTCGCCAACTGCGAACTCTAATCTGCGACGGCGCCTGTCAGCATAGGATTTCTGTCTGCTCTGAGCCACTCTCATCCGGTCTCGGATCAACTGGATCTTCGATGTCGTCTCCTCAACAAGCTGCGGCCCCAAAATGCTGCTCTCGCTGAGCTCTGTCCAACAAACGGGCGATCTGCATCTCCTCCCATACAATGCCTCGAAAGGTGCCATCTGAATAGTATCCTGGAAGCTGTTGTTGTAGAAGAACTCCACTAGAGGTAAATGACGATCCCAGCTACCACCAAAGTCTAAAACGCACGCTCTGAGCATGTCCTCGAGAGTCTGAATGGTCCGCTCTGACTGTCCGTCTGTCTGCGGATGAAACGCTGTGCTGAAGCTCAAACGAGTGCCCAAGGCCTCCTGAAGTCTCTGCCAAAGTCGGCTGGTGAACTGAGTGCCTCGATCTGACACGATACAAGTCGGTACGCCATGTAGTCGCACGATCTCGTCAATATAGAGCTGAGCATACTGAGCGAAGCTGAAAGTCGTCTTCACTGGCAGGAAGTGAGCCGCTTTCGTCAATCTATCCACGATCACCCAGATGGAGTCGTACCCTCGATTGGTCCTGGGTAGACCCACAACGAAGTCCATCGAAATCTGTTTCCATTTCCACTCCGGAATGGGTAACGGCTGTAGCTCTCATGCGGGCCTCTGGTGCTCGGCCTTGACTTGCTGACAAGTCAGGCATCTCGAAACGAACTCCGCAATGTCCCTCTTCATCCCGTCCCACCAGTAGGTCTCTCTCATATCATGGTACATCTTGGTGGAACCGGGGTGGACACTATACACTGATCGGTGTGCCTCCTCAAGAATGTCGCGCCGTAATCCATTAGCGTCTGGTACGCACAGTCTAGATCCATATCGTAAAATCCCCTGATCGTCAACCACGAACTCGGAAAATCTGCCATGTCCCATCTGTGCCATGATCTCTGAGCAACGGTCGTCACTGCGCTGTGCCTCATATATACGGTCAAGCAACTGTGGGCGTGCACGAACATGCGCGAGCTGTCCCCCTGTCTGAGTGAACTCGAACTCAACTCGGCTGTCGCATAACATCTGCCAATCTGCTGACGACTGCCTCTGAACTGCGCGCAAAAAGGATAGACTACCCCCGGGCCTCCTACTCAACGCATCTGCCACCACATTCGCCTTGCCGGGGTGATATAAGATCTCGCAGTCGTAGTCTTTCACCAACTCCATCCAACGACGCTGTCTGAGGTTCAGGTCTCGCTGCTGAAATATGTACTTTAAGCTCTTGTGATCGGTGAATATCTGACACGACTCGCCGTAAAGGTAATGTCGCCAAATCTTCAGTGCAAAGACCACTGCAGCCATCTCCAAATCATGAGTGGGGTAGTTCTGTTCATGCTTCTTCAACTGCCGAGAAGCGTAAGCGATCACCCGGCCATGCTGCATCAATACGCATCCTAATCCCACTCGCGAAGCATCACAGTAGACAACAAATCCGCCTGATCCCGAAGGTAAAGATAATACCGGCGCCGTAGTCAAACAAGTCCGTAGCTGCTGAAAACTGCGCTCGCACTCCTCTGTCCAAACGAAAGGAACTCCCTTCCGAGTCAAACCGGTCAACGGTGCAGCTATACGGGAGAAGTCCTGAACAAAACGCCTGTAGTAGCCCGCCAAGCCTAGAAAACTACGGATCTCAGTAACCGATGTAGGTCGGGGCCACTGCTGAACAGCCTCAATCTTCTTCGGGTCCACACAAATGCCGTCTCTCGTAACCACGTGACCCAAGAATCCGACGCTGTCCAGCCAGAACGCACACTTGGAGAACTTCGCGAACAGCTGATGCTCCCTCAGAGTCTGTAACGTAATCCGCAAGTGCTGCTCGTGCTCCTCTCTGCTCCGGGAGTACACCAAGATGTCGTCGATAAACACGATGATGAACAAGTCAAGATATGGTCTGAATGTACGGTTCATCAAATCCATAAATGCTGCTGGGGCGTTGGTGAGTCCGAACGACATCACCAAAAACTCGTAGTGGCCGTAGCGCGTGCGGAAAGCTGTCCTCGGTATATCCTCCTGTCGAACTCGCAGCTGATGGTATCCTGATCGCAAGTCGATCCTCGAAAAATACCCCGCACCCTGAAGCTGGTCGAACAAATCATCAATGCGCGGCAACGGATATCTGTTCCGAACGGTAACTTTGTTCAGCTGGTGGTAGTCGATACATAAGCGCAAACTTCCATCCTTCTTCTTGACAAACAGGACCGGAGCACCCCACGGAGAAACACTCGGGCGAATAAGCCCCTTATCCAACAAATCCTGCAACTGATCCTTCAGCTCTCGAAGCTCTGCCGGGGCCATCCGATAAGGCAGTATAGAAATAGGCCCCGAACCGGGAATCAAATCAATGCAGAACTCAACATCGCGCTCAGGCGGTAGCCCAGGTAGCTCATCAGGGAAAACATCAGGGAACTCACAAACTACCGGGACCCGGTCCAACGGAACCTCTGCAGCTCGAGTATCACAAACAAACGCTAAGAATCCCTGACATCCCTTCCGCAAGAGCTGACCAGCGCGAAGAGACGAAATTAAGCTGGGAAGGGCGACACTGCGGTCTCCCTGAATAACAAGGACTGGCTCTCCCGGAAAGCTAAATCTGACTGCCTTCTCACGGCAGTCCACCGAAGCATAACAAGTGGCTAGCCAATCCATGCCCAGAAGCACATCAAAGTCCAACATATCGAGGAGTATCAAATCAACTGATGAATCCCTCTCCCCGATACGAACGGAACACAAACGAAAAACAAACCGAGCGACAAACGACTCGCCTACCGGAGTAACAACAACAAGCGGCTGATCTAACGACGACGACTCACGGCCCAACATCGGTGCAAAGTGTATAGAGACGTACGAATGTGTGGAACCTGGGTCGAATAATACCCGTGCGTCGAAAGAACAAACTGGCAAAGTACCTGTCACAACGGCATTGGATGCCTGCGCATCCTGCGGTGTCAAAGCAAAAACTCGGGCCTGTCCTCCACCGATAGCGGGCTGACCTCGACCTCGGCCTCTGCCTCCTCGTCCTCTCTGAACAGGACCGCCGCGTCCACAGCCTCTCGGTGCACCTAACTGGCGTGGAGCATCGCCTGGGGTAGGAAGTAGTGCTCTCTGAGGAGGGGGTGGTGATGGTGGTAGGGTCACGTGCGGAACTGTCGCTGCTCCCTGTCGTCTCACCGGACAGTCTCTGACAAGATGGTGCAAACTCCCACACCCAAAACATCCTGGCGACGGCTGCTGCCCCTGGGGATAAGAACCATATAACTGTCCCCGCCCAAATCCTCTGCCAGGCCTATCTCTCGGAAAGAATCTGGCGCGCTGCCTCTGAGGCGGTACATCGGTGCGCATCCTCTTCGGCCCAGAAACGGCCGAAGTCCGTGATATGCGTGCCTCCATCCGCAATGCCGTATCCATAGCAGCTGAATAAGTGTCGTAGTGCTGGGCGCCAATGGCAAGATATAGCTGGGCATCAAGTCCCTGTACGAACCTCTTCACCATCTTCTCCTCGGTATCCACCAAATACTGAGCATATCGGGATAACTGTGTAAAATGGATGTCATACTCAGACACCGTCATCCCAGGTGTCTTGACTAAGGCCTCGAAGCTACGAGCTCTGGCGTCACGAACGCTCTCTAGAAGGAAACGGGCTAGAAAGACCGCTGTAAACTCGACCCAAGTCATAGGCGGTAGATCTGCAGCTCGACCTCTCAAGACTGACTCCCACCATGTCTGCGCGAGACCCTCTAGTCGGAAACTCGCAAGCTCTACCCATCGATCATCCGAACATCTCAGCGAACGGCAGATCCTGGCTAAACTGTCAAGGAACGTCTGTGGGTCCTCCGCTGCCTCAGTGCCGGTGAATACTGGAGGTCTTAGCCTCATGAAATCCTGTAGTGAAACCGGAATGGCCACGGTGGTAGTAGTAGGAGCAGGTATCATGGTCGTCTGTGATGTAGTAGGTACGTCATCCGGCCTCGGTGTACGACTGGCTGCAACTAGGGATCCTACCATCTGACGCAGCTCCTGCATGCCTCCCATCATCTGTCGCAACTCCTCCATACCGGTCTCGAGCCTATCCATACGGCCTGGGGAAGGTGGATCGGTCTGTCCCTGCGGCGTAGGCATACCACCCTGCTCAGTCCTAGTCTCGGACGAGCCAGCTCGAATCTCGTCTCTGGCGGCAGCCCTCTGTGCCCTCGTAGCCTTCGGCGGCATAGTGGCTGTTACAGGAAAACGGATAGTAAGGACAGTGCAAAAGGATCATAGGATACACGGAATTGAAGAAGGAATTTTTCAAGCAAGTATATCCTAAAGTCACTTAGGCGGAGTACCGTATCGTAAGTATGCCGCGGACATACGCACGCTACGTTACCCTGCTTAAGTCACTTACTCCATCTACCAAGGGTCATCCTACACTCACAAAGGTAAAACCTATCGCTCTGATACCAACTTTGTCACGACCCGCAGGGTACGGAACGTGACTGGCACTTAAGTTTACGAAACGTCTAAAGACGTCCGTAAAATAAGTAAGCCAAAAGCCCAGAAAACAAAACCAATTAAGCAAAAGAGTGAAGAAAACCCAAACATTTGAAAGCAAGCTTATCAAATAAGTCATATAAAACCCCTTTTTAAAAACAATACTAATTTTTCCGAAAATTTCGGCAGAGTCTCCTTTTGTAAATACTGGCCCCCAAAAATGGGTACAACAAAATATATACATGAATCCAACAAAATAGGACATCCCCAAGCGGGAGCTAGCTCTTCGCCATAAGGCGGTCACAAATCCCACGCAATATAAATGACAACAAGCATAATAAAGCATAAGGAAGCATGAAAAAGTAGCATGTCGGCTCAAGTGAGCTCGACCCCAAAATACAGCATAAAATCCACAAACCTCACAGTCTCATCTCTAGGTCAATATACAATAATCTGGTAGAAACAGTAGATGGAGTACACTAGATACAAAGAATATACAAGGTGGTACAAAATAATAACATAACCCACCTATGAGCAAATCTCGAGCTCAGGCAAAAGAGGCAAAAGAACAAGTGCGCCCGCCGCTACTGAACTGACGGAGCGGACCTGCAAAAGACTGTGGCACAACGGGGGTGAGTTGCCAACTCGTGAGTAATAATTAACATCTACAAAGGCTATTGTATACATGCACACAAGCATCCTAGCATCTATAATACAGGTATGAATGGATGCACTAACAGGTGTGTATACAACATCAGTGTACGAACATGTATGCAACATGAATATCTGAGGTCTCAATATGTATATATAAGATATATTTTATCTCTTTTTTTTTTTGGAACTCTTTTAGAATGCCAGCATAATGTCAATGAATCGACGAAAATCGGTGTCCAGCAACGACACCCAAAAGCTGTCTCAAATCTCATAAATCCATGTCATAGTGTCTCTGGCCTCAGCCATCCGGCTGACCCATCTCAATATCAATATCTCATCCTCTCGCGGCCCCGGTCGGTATCCTCTGGATATCCGCCGTGCCCAATGAAGTCACCGGTAGGTAATCCGTCCCCTGCCAGGCTCATCGTCAACACCACGAGCTTCTTGCCCCGGGGTACCCTACCGGGCCCACCATGTACCCGAAACGGTTCATCCAACTCCTCGAAACGGGTCTCCAAAAACCACAGCAAACTCATGGTGGACGACACTTACATCACTAGAAAACCGCAATTTACATGTTTTAAAAATATCATAAGTTTGGAAATTTTGCGGCTTTCCCCCGAAATCCAGCAATATCATAAAATCTCAAGAAATCCTCATAAGTGCATATATCAGTGATAATGAATGCATATGGTATCAATAATCAAGTTGCGATGTGTGATTAATGGATTAAGCATGAACAATTAATATGATGAAGTACATGCACATGAATAGCAATTCTACGGTTTCATTTTAAGGAATTAAAGGCAATAGCACCAGTTTAAGCATCAATTAGTAAAAGGTTTAAATTTAAATGTTATCTAGTGTGGTGGCATGGCAATTACCAAGGTGTGTGTGTAAGCATGAATAGTGCTCGTGCTGCATATAAAAACCTGGTAATGGTGCATGTGTCCTACAATTGAGTTTGCGTATATGGGTATAACATATTGATCTAATTGCAGCAATTATCATGCCAGTAATATTATTCTAATGTCACAAGTGGTTATCCAGTTTACTATTTTTCAGTTTACTAAATCTATCGGGCGACTTGCGCCATCCAAACGATCGTCCCCCGTAGATGTTAAATCTACTCACCGGGAACCCTGGCTAGCTGTGTCCAATCACCGCCTTTCCCTTTCGCGCCGCGTCTGACGTCTCCGCGACCGAACCTGGAATTTACATCAATACCAGACATAAGGTTACACATTCAAGAACGACGCAAAACTCCAACGGAACAACTAAAGTTCGCTAACTAGGTACAACGTGCACAAAGTGCGCGGAACACACGCGAAAATCGCAAAAACTGCCAAAAAAAACGCCGATTTGGGTCGCCCGGCGAAACTAAAACCCGACTACCCAAAAACCGCACTCACGCATCCTAAAAGTCGTAGGACAAGCCATTACAATCATCAAGATATCAAAAATAATTCATCACATAATTTTTATACAAAACTAGTAAGCATTGCATCCCAAAATCGGTGCAAAAATCGCCGATTTGCGACAAAACGACTACAATATAGCATAATTACCCAAACACACTACAAGCAATCTACTAACACTAATTACAACACAATAGCAATGATTCCAATCCTATTTTCCATAACCACCAATTCTTGAATTTATAACCTAGCAAAATCCAATCAATTTCCACACTTGAAAACTTAATTAACACTAATTCCAAACCCAATTAGCAAGTTCACCTCTTAGATTTAGGTTAGCAAAATACTAGATAGCAATTTAGGTTTAATCAACTAAATAATGTTTTCTAAAACTTAATCAACTCACTAATCATGTTTCACAAACCAATTCCATACAAAAACCTTCTCTTGAAATCCTAAAGCAACAATTTCACACTTCTAAATTTAACTAAATTAGCATAATTGAAAACTACATCAACAAGATAACTATATGGATTAATTAATTAACCACTAGATTAACTATAAAACAATCTAATTAAGTATTATGGCTTCAAAACCCTAGCTAAAATTACAACTATTCTTTTATAACTAGATTAGGAATTAGCTAAGCTTTTTAACACTAAACCATCTAACATAAGAACTTAAACAAAAGAATTTAACATGATAGAAATTATACCTCTTGATCTATGGATCAAGCAAGAAAATTTTGCTCCAATTGATGGCCTCAAGCACCAAGATCCAAGCAAGAATGGCTAAGGAAAGGATAGCATAAGGATTTTTGTTTGGATTTTGAATAAAGTGTGGATTTTGATGTGTTTTTTGAAGAAATTTGAAGAAAAATGAAAAGAAAAGAGTTGAAGAAGAGAGGGTGCAGGTTTTTCGGCCAGAGGAGGAATGGGGGAGGGTGTGGGCAAGTGGGGAAAGTCATGGTCAAGTCCACAAAAGTCAATGTATCATACTTTATCCATTTTAATTAAAATAAATCCAAAAAACCCTTTAAATCAACTCAAGAAAGCAACTAAAGAAAAGAGATCAGAGTTTTCTGGACTTGGTCAGGGTTGGGCTGTCCTAGGGCTGAGGGAAAAGAGAGAGGGGTTTTACAAAAGAAATTTTATGCAAAAAGGCCCCCTACAACTCAAAAATTGCAAGTTTTAGCTCAAAATTCAATAAATTCGTTTCATAACATAAAAATTTGCTAAAAATCAAAATAAATTACTAAAAATTCATGTTATCACTAGATTATAATTATCATAATTTTAGAGATTAAAATTAGCCCGGAAAAATTTGTATTTATCGCTTATTTAATGTATTTTCTTACCGGCTTAAAATAATATTAAAAAATTGAAAAATAGGGAAAAAATTTTAAATGACCAAAATTTCATAATTAACTCATTAGCTACTAAAAACAAGTAATTACCTATCCATTTAAGGTATAATTAGCCCTAAACTGCCAAATATCGAGAAAGACGGTTTTCGGAAAAATACCGAATTTTCACCGAATTTCAGGAAAACACCAAAACGACTTTTCAAGACGCTACACTATCCACCACGACAAATCCGCAACATCACAGCACAACACAGAACATCAACGTGAATGTCACGTTCGCAAATCCGTCAAAAAGGACTATAGCGATTAGACAAGATTTACCGATCAAATGACATTCACGGTCACAGATAGAAATGTAATATACTGCTAACTTTAAACAATATTAAAAAATATCGACTTCGAAATAACCCCCAAATAGCCCCAAACAAATTAGATAAATCCATATCAAAACCGGGCTAAACTAGCAATACTACTGAACCAATATTCCAAAGACTAAATGACATTGGGGTGAAGAAAAGTGTGCTCAAGAATTTTGGCCAAGACATTAAAATAAAATCAAGTGGCTGTGGAATTCTTCAAGTGGCTGTGGTTTTGAAAGAAAAAAATGGGCTTTGTTGATTTTGTGTGAGAATTTTCCATTCAAAAAGCCCATTGCCAATGCATTTCATTTTCCCACGAAATTTCCAAGGCACATGAAATTGCCCCAGCACCAAAAAAACAATCACAACTGTGTTCTCACCAAAAAACAACACATCAAAAACTCAGCCAAAGAAATTAATCCCTCACCAAAAATATCAATCAGTATTGTTTCGGGTTGTTTCGGTTTCGATATTTTAACATTGTCTAAACCAACTAGTATGCGGTTAATGGTTTGACTCTGATACCATGTAAGTCTACGGTAGCGTCCCGGCCGTCAATCGGAGACCAAATGCGGAATAAAAACTTTTGCAAAACTGGCGCTAACGTAAACCTAAAACCCGGATCGTTCCATTAACCGTAAACTAGAAAACTGTAAAAGAGTTTGGAGAGATTATACCGATCGATCCGTGTCCTTTGGTCTTCAACCTCTTCCCAAGCTCCTCGCGGCTGCCCCGAACAAGCTTTCTCTCCGGTCTCCCTCGTCGAAGATGATCCACCTCGAGGATTCTTAATACGGGATCCCGCCTTAAAACCGAGGCAACTCGGGCATTCAGTTTGCTGGCCTAGATGCCCAAGATGAAGTAAAGATAGTGTGCGAATACTTTGTCTCAAAGCATCCAAGCATTTGGATGGAGGTAAAATGAAGTTGCCAAGTGAAATTGTGAGCATGAGAAATTTTTAGCAAGGAAGAAAAAATCATGAGCTTGATGGAAAACAATGGGCTCGGCCAGTTCAAAATGTGCTCTGTGGATTTTTTGTCAAAAATGTTCTTTGTTAGATGGTGGAGAGTTGAAGTGGTGGAGGTCAATAAAAAATGAGCAGCCACAAATTAATTTACTTTTCCTCAAAATATCCACAGCACACACCCACTCCTCATTAATGCAAAGTATGGCACCAAATTAGCCCATGCCCAAAAAACAAGCTGCCATTGACTTTCGAAATGCCCATCAAAGGAAAAAGCCAAAAAGAATGCTAACAAATTCCATGCTCACAATTTTCATTATTAACATTTAAACTAAAATGTTAAATCCATAAAAATAAAAATGGCAACCCTAAAGTAAACTCGTAACGGATCACGAGAATGCTCCTCGTCGGTATATACATACCCGCATCCGTATTCCGACCGAATACGAACACAACGAGACAATAATATTCCTACACAATATAATATTAGGATCCGACTTAAACCAAAGCCCACCAGTATTATCCGTCCGAATCATGACACGTGCACAAGTGCACGTGTATGTTCGAACCCTGCCATAAAACCATACGGCCTCTACAACGTTACGCCCGAATCAGGGAAACCCTCTGTGTGGGACTCTAAAGACTCGTCAATACGCTGGCAGTGGATTTAACCACAAGCACGTCAGTGGCACTAGCTGTACATAACGGCTACCCAGGTATTGAGCGAAAGGAAGGCTGACGAGCGAACTCATCCAGAAACCCTATTGAGCCTGACAGTGACAATATCCGTACAGTCCGGTCTGTTTGTCTATGAGTATCGCATATCGAGTCTAGGGGGGTGGATAAAGTCAAACCCCTAACAACGCGATAATTCGTGTCGGTATGTAACCCATCATCACCTGAGAAACTATCGATCCTGCATCGGTAATTCTCGTATACCCCGGCCGAGGATTTCAGGTGATGGCCACCCGTGCACTGCGTGACATTAACCCCCAATACCGGGAGAGACAAATCCCCAACGATCCGCTCACTGCCTCCATGTGGCTCGGGACTATACCCAACTAAAACCTGTTTGCACGACTCTTTTGAGCCGTGGTAGGGTAGTAATCAAAGCACAGTGGGAACTCATACGAGACAAATGACGATCTCAGGTCGACAAACTAATCTGTGCACGTGTCACTAGGGAACTGCTATCTGACAATAGGTATAATACCAACTAGCATGTTCCAGACGAGTCCGTCCAGTGTACTCATAACCCAATGAGCACCTGTATACTATCTTAGGTGAACAACTGACACCAATGGCTTGTGAGACCGGCCACCGCCCCTCGTCAGGGTCTAGATAAGTATACACCAGTCTGCACTGGAATATCGATGCCCAGTCTCGATACTCCTACGACTAGGGACATTTAAAGATGTGCTTATAGACCCCCAGCTCCCACTTATATGATCGCCATCATAATACTGGTAGTCAAGTAAGAATCCTATGGGCTCTATGAACATATACATGATGATAAAGACAAACCAGATAGCACACTATCATCTCGAGTAAGACTGTTCTATCGGTATAGGTCCTCCCTCAATTATCATAATCACCTGCCTGCGACTACGATAATTGCCTTGAGTGCACTATAGCCAACAGTCTGGTCCTCCTGACAACATTCCAAAGAAAGAAGAGAGAAGAAATGTCGTCAGCGAACAATCGCTTGATAAGTCCCAAAGAGAGATAGAAATGGAGTAGACAGATAAAAGAGTATAACTAGTAATGTTTGATTATAATGTTAATGCAGTTTTTTGTAGCTTGGTACAGAATATGCCAGTGTATACGAGAGGAGTCCAATTTATACCGTGGACTTTGGTAACCCGTAGTACAAGGCTCCGTCGATAAAACCACGGAATAACGGCAATGAAGGTATAGATACGTCTTTTAATGACCATCTCCTGCCACCTTTAACACATTCTGTGCCAGTCTACCCCTTTAAAACCCTGTAATGTATTTTGTATTGATTTTTATTGTTTTGTTTAATGGATGTACGACTTGCCGAAACCTTGATATCATGTAAACGGAATGGATATAAATGGATAGTCATGTAATCAGAGTATATCCTTGGTTCGGTTCGGCCGAGTCAAGTTGATATAGATTGAATTCTGGTATAAGTGGATTCATGTAGTATTGGAGTTATACTTGAATTGAATTCAAGTTATATTGTATTCAGATTTGACCGTGACTCGAACTGAGTTAGACACTTAGATAAAATTGAAATCCTGATTATATTTTTGGAGTTATCGGTAACTGCTTCACATGGACGGCAGGATTTGTGTCTTTTTCCAAAATAATTACCGTATTGATAACCCCGTTTTTAGGTTATCTACCTTAGATAGGCAAGCACCCATATTCTCCAGCTCACTAAGGCTCAAGAGAACTGGTCCCGGTTAAACCTATATTTACTAGGGTCCTTATTGTAAATTAATATAACTTGAGAAGGTTTTATGAAAAATAGTTTTGATATATTTTCAAAATAAATCTCAAGTATTTAATTATCATCTTAATGGTTTTCATGGATGTAAATTTATAATATGAAGTTTCTATTGAATAGAACTTAGATTGTATAGTATATGGTATTTTAGTGTAATATTAGAATTGTATTGATTTGTAATGGTAGTTTCATGAAATTTATGATTCCTTTGATTTAGAAAACATGGAATATATATATTTTATACTTAAAGTATATATTTTGATAACATATATATATATATATATATATATATATATATATATATATTTATAAAAAATAGAACTTATTTGTTAAATAGAAATCACAATTTTCTTAAAATTGCATTAAAAATTCCATCGAGATCGGATGCTCCGTGAGGAGGTCTGCATCTCGCTCTACTAGGCCCGAGGATATGCGATAACCTGCACCATTCCGATCGGGGTTCCCCAAAATGGGTTGTAGAGGTGCATTTGTAAGGAATTAAATAATACACTTTTAAAGAAAACGGTTTTGAATGTTTAGGGTATTTAAATATAAACTCGTATTTTCCCACAAATTAATGTTCCAAAAGTAATCGTACTATGTCAAGAATGGGTGTTGTGATGATGTAGGTCATTATCTCGTGAGTTTTCTAAAGGTAATATGATCAAAATGAATAAGCAATGTCGTATGTAAACATGATGGTATTTTACCGTAAAACTGAAATAGAAGTTGCAATACATATTATTTTGAATTGAAACTTGTTGTGAATGTTGTTTATGTTTGTTAAACAATATAAGAAGAGATGGTAATTTGTTGCTGAAGAAAAATTTAAGTTTTTAAAGAAAAGAGAATCGGAAGTCGAAATAACTCCGCTTCCGACGAGTTTTGAAAAGTGGAAGTTTTAGACTAGAAATTGAGAAAGGGAGAGGGGACTTACTGGTTGGAATTAGAGAGAAGAGGTAGAGAGAGATTTTGGGATTGTCGGGGAGTCTTTTCGTCGCCGGAACTTTGACCTTTGCTAACTCCACTTGTACAACTTTGGATTTGGAAATTTTAGAGAGTTTTTGTGATAATTTTCAGAATGGAGATAACTATGGTGTAGGGGGTATTTATAGGATAGAATTAGGGTTTAGGGTAATGAATTGAGAATTAAAAATGTGCATTAAAATGGATTAAAGAGGTGAATTATCACTCTCTATTAATGTGCAGAAAAATCAAACAGTATGAGGAGAGTAGGGTAGGCCAAAGGGTGTCAGGGTTAGAATTTTGTAGCATTTGCTATGGGTGGGACCGGCTGCGCCGACCCCCAAGAGAATCTCGCCGGTCCAAATCCGGTGGGTTGGGCTTGGATCTTTGCCACGTGTCCTTATCTGTTTATATATCATTTCTCACATGTTTGTTTACTTTGTGACTTTTTATTTACGTGCAGTGCACGTGCAAACCTTTGAGTTTCTAAAAGTTTAAAAGAAAAGTCAATAAAAATATATGTGGCCGGGGGGATTCGAATACAGGGGCTACGTCACAGCAGTGCAAGACTTTACCAATGAGCTACAAGTGCTTTCTTGCTGTTCAAAAGCAAATTAAATATATAACTTGTGCTCAGGCTTAGGTGTTCCTTTCTGTATTTTTGAAAAAAATTTGTACAGAAAGTTTAGGGTTGTTACATTCTACCCTCCTTATAAAAATTTCGTCCTCGAAATTTGTAGAAGGAAAGTGTAACAGATTCAAGAAAAGTTTAATGATAGTGTTGGTGATAGAACTAGTGATAGTGCATAAAAATATTTGGAAGAACGAAAGAATGCAAAAGTTTTGGAAAGATTAAAAAAGATGTGAGGGAATTACCAGGGTTACCTTGATCTACAGTCTCAGCTTCTACGGCCGCTAAAGTGAAAGCATGTCGCCGGGATACATTCCTCCTAGCTGGAAGCATATTCCTCTGTCCTTGGGGCATGTTTCCTTGCTCTTGAGCCATGTTCCTCAGTACCTAATGGAATTGGCGATTAGGCTGTGCAGGAGGTCCATGTGGAGGTGGAGCTGGGAGAGGAAGACGAGGTGCAGAAGCCTGGATAGCTGGCTGCTGCGGATAAGTGTTATGAGTTGGAACTGGGTTGCGTCTATAAGGACATGTTCCAATTCCATGAGTGGATGCGCTACAAACTAAGCACAGGCATTTGCATGCATACAGCCCTTCCTCAGGTGTCCATCCCTCTTACAGTAGAAGTAAAAATCTGGACTTGGCCGGTTATTTGTTACTTCCGGTCTCCTGGGTTCATGAGTTGGTATTGAAGATGCTCCTCCTACCATCTGGGTGGCAAAGCGCTTCACACCGGCAGATTGAGGTCTGCCCTTCTTCTTCACTACTGCCTCGTATCGACAGGCAGCTTTCAGAGCCTGGTCGTGGGTTGGGAAATCCCCTGTAGCTAAGGCAGCTTGGATCTCCGGATCTATCCCTTGTTGAAATCGTCTAGACCTGATCTCAGCAGTCGGTATCAAGTGCGCCGCGAACCTGTTAAGGTCTTGTATTAGCTGTGTAGTATGTGATATTTGAAAATCGAATATTGAGACATATCTTACTTACTGAGCATGGTAAAGTCATCATCATACTCATCCACAGATTTGGTCCATATCGAACCTTGTTGCAGATGGATGGATTGCTGTTCCATGTCAAATCGGGCAATCTCGGGGAAATATTTCGCGTCGAACATCTCGCGAAAAGTCCTCCATTCGATCTTCTGGTCAAGTTGTCTTTCTTCCGCCTTCCACCAAACTCGGGCGTTGTCGGTGAGTTGCAGCTTCGCAACTCTAACCCAGGCAATCTCTGGCACTTGTGCTGCTGCTAGATCGTCCTCAATACTCTGAGCCCATTCTTTCGCTTCTAAAGGGCTCTCTTTCCCCGAAAATTGTTTTGGGTGCAATGCCCGGAATCTCTTTACTCCGGGCGCTTCCGTTTCTGGACGGTTCAGTAATATAGCAGTTTGCTACTGCTGTCCTTCCAGGAGGCTTCGGATTGCCTCAAGCAGTACCGTCTTCTCATTGATCGGAGCAGCAACGGTAGGCGTAAGCGGTAGAGGTGGTGGTGTGCTGTTGAAGTTGGTGCTGGTATTGTTTGGAGAATCCATAACCTTGAAAGAAAAAATAGGGTTAGGATAGATTCAAAGTATATGAAATTGTAAGATTCAAGAAATATTCAATGTAAAGAATGTTTTTAGCTGCTGATTCTTGTATTATATTGCTTAGGACTTCATGCAGAATTGACCTGCATGTCCATGCAGAACTGACCTACATGGACCACCAACAAAACCTGTAACGCCCCGTTTCCCAGTGTACGGGTAAGAATACACGACCAGACCACTACATATTTACTCAGAAGTAAACACGCTAAGCGTATCTAAGTAATATAATAAAGTACACAAGAAAAAAAATGACAAGAGATATAAATGAACAACAACTTTTATTTATTAAACATTTCTTTACAATACAACTGAAAATGAAAATACAAGAATGGAAAGAAATGCCTAAACAATGGCATGACAGAAAAGTAAGGTAAGTACAAGTAAAGCCTAAAGGTCGTGCTGCTCAATTGTCTGCTCCAAGTGCTCCTGACTGGTCTCGAAATCCTCAGAGTCTGGTCCTCCTGACAACATTCCAAAGAAAGAAGAGAGAATAAATGTCGTCAGTGAACAATCGCTCGGTAAATCCCAAAGAGAGATAGAAATAGAGTAGACAGATAAGAGAGTATAACTAGTAATGTTTGATTATAATATTAACGCAGTTGTTTGTAGCTTGGTACAGAATATGCCAGTGTATACGAGAGGAGTCCAACTTACACCTTGGACTTTGGTAACCCGTTGTACAAGGCTCCGTCGATAAAACTACGGAACAACAACAATGGAGCTATAGATACGTCTTTTAATGACCATCTCGTGCCACCTTTAACACATTCTGTTCCAGTCAACCCCTTTAAAACCCCGTAATGTATTTTTTATTGATTTGTATTGTTTTGTTTAATGGATGTGCGACTTTCCGAAACCATGATATCATGTAAACGGAATAGATATAAATGGATAGTCATGTAATCAAAGTATATCCATGGTTCGGTTCGGTCGAGTCAAGTTGATATAGATTGAATTCTGGTATAAGTGGATTCATGTAGTATTGGAGTTATACTTTAATTGAATTCAAGTTATATTGTATTCAGATTTGACCGTGACTCGAACTGAGTCAGACACTTAAGAAAAATTGAAAACCTGATTATGTTTTTGGAGTTATCGGTAACTGCTACACATGGACGGCAGGATTTGTGTCTTTTTCCAAGACAATTACTGTATTGATAACCCCGTTTTTAGGTTGTGTACTTTAGATAGGCAAGCACCCATATTCTCCGGCTTCCTGAGGCTCAAAAGAACTGGTCCCGCTTAAACCTATATTTACTAGGGTCCTTATTGTAAATTAATATAACTTGAGAAGGTTTTATGAAAAATAGTTTTGATATATTTTCAAAATAAACCTCAAGTATTTAATTATCGTCTTTATGGTTTTCATGGATGTAAATTTTATAAAATGAAATTTTCTAGTGAATAGAACTTAGATTGTATAGTATATGGTATTTTAGTGTAATATTGGAATTGTATTGATTTGTAATGATAGTTTCATGAAATTTGTGATTCCTTTGATTTAGAAAATATGGAATATATATATATTGTATACTTAAAGTAGATATTTTGATAATATATATATATAATAGAACTTATTTATTAAATAAAAATCACATTTTTCTTAAAATTGCATTAAAAATTCCATCGAGATCGGATGCTCCATGAGGAGGTCTGCATCTCGCTCTACTAGGCCCGAGGATGTGCGATAATCCGCACCATCTCGATCGGGGTTCCCCAAAATGGGTTCTAGAGGCGCATTTGCAAGGAATTAAATAATACACTTTTAAAAAAAATGGTTTTTGAATGTTTAGGGTATTGAAATGTAAACTCGTATTTTCCCACAAACTAATATTCCAAAATCCATCGTGCTATGTCAAGAATCGGTGTTGTGATGAGGTAGGTCATTACCTCATGAGTTTTCTAAAGGTAATATGATCAAAATGAATAAGTAATGTCGTATGTAAATATGATGGTATTTTACCGTAAAACTGAAATAAAAGTTGCAATACATATTATTTTGAATTGAAACTTGTTTTGAATGTTGTTTTATGTTTGTTAAACAATATAAGAAGAGATGGTATTTTGTTGTTTAAGAAAAATTTAAGTTTTTAAAGAGGATTCTTGCTTGACTACCAGCATTATGATGGCGATCATATATGTGAGAGCTGGGTGGTCTATAAGAAAATCCTTAAATGTCCCTAGTCATGGGAGTTTTAAGGCTGGGCATCGATACTCCGGAGTAGACTAGTGTATACTGATCGAGACCCTGACGAGGGGCGGTGGCAAGGTCTCATAAGCCATTGGTGTTAGTTTGTTCACCTAAGATAGTATACAGGTGCTCATTGGGTTATGAGTATACTGGACGGACTCGCCGGGAACCTGCTAGTTAGTACTATACCTATTGTCAGATAGCAGTTCCCAGGTGACATGTGTACAGGTTAATCTGTCGACCTGAGATCATCATTTGTCTCGTGTGAGTTCCTACTGTGCTTTGATTACTACCCTACCATGGCTCAAAGAAGTCGTACAAACAGGTTTTAGTTGGGTACAGTCCCGAGCCACATGGAGGCAGTGAGCGGATCGTCAGGGATTCGCCTCTCCCGGTATTGGGGGTTGATGTCGCGTTGTGCACGGGTGGCCATCACCAGAAATCCTCGGCCGGGGTAGACGAGAATTACCGATCCAGGATCGATAGTTTCTCAGGTGGTGATGGGTTACATACCGACACGAATTATCACGTCAGTAGGGGTCTGACTTTATCCACCCTCCTAGACTCGATATGCGATACTCTTAGACGAACAGACCGGACTGTATGGATATTGTCACTGTCAGGCTCAGTAGGGGTTCAGGATGAGTTTGCTCGTCGGCCTTCCTTTTCCCTCAATACCTGGGTAGTCGTTACGTACAGCTAGTGCCGCTGACGTGCTTGTGGTTAAACCCACTGCCGGCGTATTGACGAGTCTTTAGAGTCTCACACAAAGGGTTTCCCTTCTTCGGACGAAATGATGCAGAGGCCGTATGGTTTTACGGCAGGGTTCGATCATTTACGTGCACTTGTGCACGTATCATGATTCGGACCGATAATACTAGTGGCTTTGGTTTAAGCCGGATTCTAGTATTATATTGATGGATTATTTTCGTCTCTTTGTATTCGTATTTTTCGAAATACGGATACAAGTATGTATATACGGATGAGGGGTATTCTTGTAATTTCATTACAAGATACTTCTAGAAGATGCCACCTCATTATTGCTTTAACCATTTGGATAAATGGTTTAATGAGGTGGAGGATGAGGTGGACTTGGCATTTATTGGTGGCATGGCTCAAGTGGTGACTCATGGTAGCACTATTGAACCATGCTTGATATTATTGGTGTTGTGAGATATTTTGTGAAAAGGGTTTTTTCGATAGTTGCTAGCATGCTTGGTTTTCTTCACTTGATGCCACACTCACTCATGCTCACAACACTTAGCCATTTTCCTTTCTTGAGTTGCTACACTCTCATCCTCATGCTTCATCTTCTTCCTCCACCCATAATGTCTCATGTGTTGAGAAATATTGGGTGATTAGAGAAAACTTAATCCATCATTAGATTCTACATCTCCTAGGCAATCATGTTTAGCTAACTTGATACCTTAGTTACCTCGGTTATGAGGTTGAAGCTCGTTGCACAAACCTTCGGGTGGATCATCTTCGATGGAGGGAGACCGGCGATCAAGCTTGATCAAGGAAGCCACTAGGAGCTTGGGATGAAGGCTGAAGACCGAAGGACACGGATCAACTCGGTATAACCATTTCTAACTCTTTATATTGCTTTCTAGTATACGGTTTAGGGTAAATCCGGGCATCGGGTTATGGTAGCGCCAGTTTAGAAAAATTTTGTTCCGCATTTGGCCACGGTTTGATGGCCGGGGTGCTGTCATAACCCAACATAGTATCAGAGCCAACCCGTAAACCCCTTACTAGCAGTTTTAGACAATATTAAAGTATCGAAATCGAAACAACCCCAAAACAGTGCACTGCACATTCCAGTTTCTGTTAATTTTTTAAAGTCTTCAAAAAAATTTTTAAACAACTGCAGAAGACTACTTGAGTGACCACTAGAACACACTACAAAAACGAGCCCCATCCACCGGTTTTGACCCTGCGAGATTTGCGAAAAAACAAGTGAGGCCAGTTTTTCTATAGTGTTTGGACTTGAGATTTTTGGTGTTTTCTAGTCTCTAGAATATTGGTGCAGTGGTATTGCTTGTTTTGCCCATTTTGGATATTATGTTATCTTTTCTTCAGGGGCAATTCGGGGTGTTTCGAAGTCGATAATTTAACACTGTTTAAATGTTTATAGTACATGCATTACTATCTGCGACCGTGATTGTCATTCGAGCGGTACAACTCGTCTAATTGCTATACATTCTTTTAGACGGGTTTGCGAACGTAACATTCACGTTGATGTTTTGTGTTGTGCTGTGTTGTGGTTGGATCGTCGTGGTGGATAGCTTGGGTGCAATGTTAGTACTGTTTAGATTCATTTGTACATTTGATATTGCGGGGCGAGCGTCCGACATGTGGACTGCCGTCACTGCCAATTTGTATATTATTTGTTTGGGGCACAACCGGGTTGAGGTCGATGTCACCCTTGTACATATTATTTTCTTTTCTGTACTAGGATTACCCCGCGGTGGAGTGCACGAATAGCCAGGTTTTATAGGGCAACGGGTCCGCATCTCATGGCATTGAGACGGAGGGGACCTTACTCTAGAATTGGCGGGCTATTCGTCGCACTCGTAGGGGGTATAGGTAGACCCACGGAGGGGTGCCCAAGTTACCGGATTCCGTGAAGTGCTGGGTGGCCCATTCACGTTGTTGATTGGCGTTGCCTCGCTTCTGGGATTAGCGGGTAACTTGTCGCACTCGTAGGGGTCTAGGTTTTCATTGCACAGGCTATCCATACGACACGGAACGTCGGGTCTCATTTGCGGCTCATGTGAAACCCGAGGCTCCAGGATTATCCACCATTCTGTGTTGTTGGCTGAAATTCAGTGATGTTGCTTTATATCATGTCTGGGACAATTGTTATATATATATATATATATATATATACTAGTAGATGTTTATATGTTTTGCACCCGCGCTAGTCCAGTCTCCACTCTGTCGTTATTTAAGTAACCTAACGAGTGATGACTGGACCCAGTGGCGAATGCGTATGGAATATAGGTACATCATATTTTCGTTCTTTTCTTGTGTGATTAATTGATGGGACTGCGTTGATTTTGATCAATGCAAGGATAAAACAAACCTATATATGATATTGTTGGAACCAAGTTTTTAAAAAACTGACATTACAGACGTTTCCTTTTGCTTTGCACAGTGGTATTCAGTTATGAATATCCAGCACCTCATTCGACGAGGCAAGGGCTTTACCGGGAGTGACCCCTTGGGCAGAAGTTTGCGTCAGCGTAATAACTTTACTATAGTCGATTCTTTTGCTTTGCATCGTGGTATTCATTTTGGAATATCCTGCACCTCATTCGACGAGGAAAGAGCCGAGATCCCTTCACCTGGAGTGACATCTTTAGCAAAAGTTTTCGCCACTATACATTTGTAAAAACCACTTGGATTCCTTCAACGATATCAAGTTCATTATGTTAAAGGCTTTTCTCCAAAAACCATCCATAGCCCTCCGTCATTTCTTACGAGTATTATTTAGTATTCGTGCTGCGTTTGTTGACCTAGTCAAGGCGTAGTGTTCGGTAGCTAAGTGGTGCTTGTTTGTTGCATTTATAAATGCGATTGGTTAGGACAGTCGTGCGACCTTGTTGACCTAGTCAAGGGCACGTGCGGGTGGGTTTAATGCAATCTAGGATAATGACGGGTTGAACTTGACTAGCGGTTTATGGTCTGTTGACCTAGTCAAGGTCATAAACCACTTGGGGCAAAAATCACAGCGGGGGTTTCAAACATACAGGAAACTTGCCAGGCTTGCGCATACCTTCTAGAGTGTGGTAACTTGAGTGGATTCCATCGAGTTATCATGCGATGATAGTTGGATCCCGATTCCCACTAATGAGTATGATTACTCCTCGGGTGATTTTAGATGATCCCGACTAATTCTCCTTTTGGTTTGGAGGAGAATTCGAGGAAACAGTGGGAGCCATCCTGATTAGATAAAGTGATTAACTATTCTGATTTAGGTTAGAGTGCACGCTGAGTGTTTCTTTTCTCTCTCTCTTTGGCAGCGACCATAGCCCGACCCTTGACTAAAACTCATGAACCAAGTTAACTGAACCTTCTTATAACATTTTGGATTTTTTTGGAATGTCACGGAGTCGCATATATCATTGTGACTTCTATATCACCTTTGCATTTCTCCAGAACACCCCGTATCATTATGAACATCCACTCCTATTGGATAAATCCATCGTAAATTACATACGACCTCGAAGGAACTTGTTCCAGATTCGAGGATGGATTCTGGTTCTGGAGAGATTGAATTGGATTATCCGGTTGTCTTTTCCCTTTACCTTCTCTCGGGTTGTGAAGGATCCTAGGATTAGGAGAGGGTACACCTATTGAGCTTATTGGATAGTCTTCCTCCAGACCATAGGCAGGTGCCGAAAGGTGGGGAAGGAAGAAAACCAATTAGCCTAAAGGTGGTGTACAGAAGGTAATAAGTAAAGACATTTAAAGGGATTAGAATAACGGCAAAGAAAATTGCGACTGCTAACATTCACGACAAAACCGTGTATACCCCTGTCACTCCCACATCCACTTTGGATTTCTCTAGAACACTTCGTATCACTACGAACGTCCATAATATTTGGACATGCCATCGTATAGTTACATACGAACTCGAAGGAATTCGTTCCAGATTCGATGATGGTTTCCGGTTCAGGAGAAATAGAATAGGATTATTCAGATGTCTTTTCCCATTACCTTCTCTCAGGTTGCGAGGGTTCCTGGAATAAGGAGTGTACACCTATTACGCTTATTGGTTAGTCTTCTTCCACACCTTAGGCTGGTGCCGAAGGGTAGAGAAGGAAGAAAACCAATTAGCCTAAAGAAGGTGTACAGAAGATAATAAGTAAAGACATAATAAAGGGATTGAAGTGAGGGCAGCTAAGTATATGGTTACTGTTATGAATCAGGATAGTGGAAGAGTCGTTAGTAGGAATACCAGGTTAACCCCTTCGAAACATTTTCATGTTTCGGTCCGACTGTGCGGTGTTAATTGAAAAATGTTTTCCCAATTGGAATCTAACTCCAGGGTATGTATTTACCAGATCAGTTTCTCACATCTGTATGGTGTTACAGATGGTGAGTGGGAGTAAGATATTGGAAATTGGGTGATTAGATCCTCATTATATCGGAATCCATTGTAATTGGTGATATTTGAGGAAATCATCTGGCTTTTGCCGGATGGCAAATATTTAGTTTTGAATATCCGTTGTTATGCACCAATTTCAAACTGATATATCTGTACGTTTATTTTATAAAGTGAGATATAACTTTTTGAAATTATGTCTATGATATTTACCTATATCAGTTGGTGATTAGGTAAGGTGCATTCAACAGCGGTGTAATTCTTCTTAACCACGGTACTGTTTTCAACCTACGATGCACAGGGTTTGAGTTATTAAACTCAGTGGACTTATACAAAGTATTTTATGTTGTCCGGTGTCCATTAGGATAAAGAGGTTGGTACTCATACTATATTCTGTTTACTCATGACTTCTCCAGTTATAGACAAGTATTTCATTGAAATGCAAGGTCCGGATATTGAGAAGTTATAGGTATAAGAATAAAATAGAGAACCATTTGTTAGATGTATCAGGATTCTTCGAGGTAGTCGAAGATGTAGGTACTTGTGTTTGGTATTCCGTTGATAGTAATGGTTTTTGAGAACTTGCTTCTCTTTCAGGTTACTCATATATGGATGCACTCTTTGATGAGTAATGCTGATATGCCTCATTCCATTTGTTTCATATGCACTGGAGACAGCTGCATGATTTTGAATCTGGTTCCAATTAAATTAGTGCTTTTGTTTCTATATTGGATATATATAGAATCAATTTATATCTTAACGATGTTAAGGTATAGGGAGTTGTCCGGCTGATGCTTAAAACCAGAATCCGGATAAACTCAAGATATGTTTCGGTAATGGCAGTTTGTGGGTTATCCCGAGCTTTGACGAGGGTTAACTTTCTACCATCAGGAAGATCAATAGTGATATTGTTCTTGACTCGCCACAGTTTTAGTAAAATGGATATTTTCAGAAAACAAAAGTGGGAGTATGGTAGAACAGGAAGTGATTCCAGAACCACAAACGATCACTGAAGATTTAATAGAACCTGAGGATTCAATTGGATTTGACATTCCATTAGCCACTCCGCAGATTTGGTGGGTAACCTCAGGCACCCGAGAGGTACTTCAGTCTTCTCAGAGACGGTGACAGGGAGGTTCTTGTTTACCCAGACTTGTCATTGTTGCTGTTCTAGACTATGAGACCCGGCAGGAGGATGAGTATAGCGTCGTTATAAACTAGCTTTAGAAGTGCACGTGTATATGACTCTGCCAGAGGGTTGTTGTTGTCAGTGGGAGCAGCGGAAGCAAAGTGGGCAAGTAGCTTATGTCTATTTATAGACTAAAGCAGGTATAGCGGAAATAGATCATCTATTTTTGATGTGACAGTCATAGGCTTTGACTTCATCAGAATAGGAGATGGATCTGGTAAGAAAGTAGTAGGGTGTGATGTCCTGGTATTTGGGATGACATGCACTTTATAGGAAGTGAAATTCCTATACTACGATCGGTTATACTGTAGTTGTCACACAGTTGTTTCTCCACATAGGACATAGATATAATATCAGGGTTTCTGGTTACTAGATCTATGGTTTTAGATCTAGATTTGGGAAGTGTCACAATTTGGGTACTTGACACTATTCTAAAGTGTTTTAGAATGGAAGACTCCTGACATGGTGGTATACCTGCATGTGATGGAGTCACCCTCTCTAAAGGTGTCTTACAGACTAAAGGGGAGAGGGATCTGCATGATTAGGATATCACTTGCTTAGGCAATTGAGTTAATCATGAAATGTCAAGTACCACACCAGATGTTGTTTTTGCACTAGCTGCAATAAACATATATTAATCCAATCCTGGAGAAATGTAGGGAAGCAGTTTATGAACATAAATGGGTGTTCTAGGGATATGGTAACGGCAGCCTCCTTCAGAAGACGGTTGTCATTTCAGGCTTCCAAGGTGACCTGGATGACAGAGTGGCTGTCTGAGTTATAGTTTTTCCCTCTTCTGAAGGGACAGTATGTTAGACAGGTGGTCCAAGCGGATACTGAGGAAGGCATGGCGCAGGATACTGACTAAATTCAGTGGATGATACAGTCTGAGAAGTTTGCTGGATTTGGAGTTCATTTGTGAACTGGGTCCTATCAGATATCCAGACAAATTCTAAGACAAGGTATTGCTCATTTTGGAAGATGGTTATTCTCCGCGATGTTGAGATATAGAGAGATAAAGATAGAAACAATGGAACAGATCCACTCACTGGGGCTATTTCTCGAACGCGATAGTTTCGCAAACGGGCTTTGCGAGACTGATTAGTAGAGGAGTTGGATGTTCGGTACACGGGCTGTGAGTATGCGACACCGCAATAATTAGCATTAAGTGCAAGTGGAAGATTGTTGGCTATAGTGCCCTCA
Source organism: Agapanthus africanus (assembly GCA_030015575.1). Classification (NCBI taxonomy): domain Eukaryota; kingdom Viridiplantae; phylum Streptophyta; class Magnoliopsida; order Asparagales; family Amaryllidaceae; genus Agapanthus; species Agapanthus africanus. Next base: position 169,044 of record JASDDO010000247.1, on the reverse strand, counting down.
AGTCAATTATTGAATCGCATGCACGCGATTGTGATGATTGAGGGAAGACCTATATCAGTAGAACAGTCTTACTCGAGATGATAGTATGCTATCTGGTTTGTCTTTATCATCATGTACATGCTTCAGGTGGTATTACATATCACTATTACATTTTGATAAAGCCCATAGGATTCTTGCTTGACTATCAGCATTATGATGGCGATCATATACGTGAGAGCTGGGTGGTCTATAAGCAAATCCTTAAATGTCCCTAGTCGTGGGAATTTCGAGACTGGGCATCGATACTCCGGAGTAGACTAGTGTATACTGATCAAGACCCTGACGAGAGGCGGTGGCAAGGTCTCACAAGCCATTGGTGTTAGTTTGTTCACCTAAGATAGTATACAGGTGCTCATTGGGTTATGAGTACACTGGACGGACTCCCCGGGAACCTGCTAGTTGGTACTATACTTATTGTCAGATAGCAGTTCCCAGGTGACATGTGTACAGATTAGTCTGTCGACCTGAGATCGTCATTTATCTCATGTGAGTTCCCAAAGTACTTTGATTACTACCCTACCACGGCTCAAAGAAGTCGTGCAAACAGGTTTTAGTTGGGTACAGTCCCGAACCACATGGAGGCAGTGAGCGGATCGTCGGGGATTCGCCTCTCCCGGTATTGGGGGTTGATGTCGCGTTGTGCACGGGTAGCCATCACCAGAAATCTTCGGCCGGGGTAGAAGAGAATTACCGATCTAGGATCGATAGTTTCTCAGGTGGTGATTGTTTCGCCCAATCAGAGCAAAGCTCTGTTTGAATTCAAAATTCAAATTTTGAAGCAACGCTTCAAGTCTCGGGCGCAACGCGCCGCGTGTCTGGCGCTAACACGTCAGCGCAGCGCCCAAGAAGGCGCACCCAATCAGAGCAAAGCTTTGTTTAAAGGAAGCAACGCTTCAGCTGCGCTGCGCTCTGCGCTGCGCGACACGTGTCAGCGCAGATGCGCTAGCGCAGTTGCGCTGCGCTCTGCGCTGCGCGACACGTGTCAGCGCAGATGCGCTAGCGCACGTGCGCTGCGCCCTGCGCTGCGCGACACGTGTCAGCGCAGATGCGCTAGCGCACTTGCGCTGCGCCCTGCGCTGCGCGACACGTGTCACGCGCTGGGGCATCTGCGCCAAACTAAATTAAGATTTTAAGAAATCTTTTCTGTTCTTGTTAAAACAAGAAGATTTTCTTCTGCAAAGCAGAAGCCCTCGGATCAAAGATCCAACGGTGGGGAAAATTCCCCAAATCACTTAGAGAATGATCTCTTTAACAATTTTAACTAATTTGTGAGCACTATAAAAAGGACCCTAAGCCTCAATTCAAAGGCATCAACATTTTTCTTGAGAACTCAAGAACTTTAAACAGAGAGAATTCTTAGAAGATTTCAAGAAAAAGGTAAAGAACCTTCATGGATTAGAAGAAATTCCTTCTAATAGATCATTGGTCTAAAAACAAGATCAATGATCTTTACATAATAAACAGTGCTTTGCACTTCTTGTGAACCCCTGGTTCTTTAAAAACAATAAAAAAAATAATAATAATAGTGCTTTGCACTTTTATGAACCTCTGGTTCTTCAAATAAAGAAAAAATTTATTTTTCTTTGATCAAGAAATTAAATAGTGCTTTGCACTTTTATGAACCTCTGGTTCTTCAAATAAAGAAAAATTTATTTTTTCTTTGATCTAATTCAGATCAAGAAATTAAACAGTGCTTTACACTTCCCTTCTTGAATCTAAAAGATTCTTAGTGCTTTGCACTTCCAAACTGCGCTGTTGCGCTCTTAAGAGAGCGCCACGTGTCGGTTATAAAACCACTTGCGCTAAGCGCCCTTAAGATAGAGCTTTGCTCTCTGGAATTGGCGCAACTCGTTGAGAACACGCCACGTGTCGCCAGCGCAACAGCGCAGCGCGCTGCACTGTTGCGCTTGCGCTCGCCAGAGCATGACACGTGTCCTCACCATAAGCGCTTGCGCTCAGTGATTGGCGCAAAGCGCCTGACAAATGCAATGCATTTCACTTCCTGAAGGGCCAAGCCCAATTAAAAGGCTTAACGAGCCTAATAAATAAAATGTTGTGCATTATTTGGAAGGGCAGAACCCAATTGAAAGGTCCAATGGACCAAAATAAATGATCTGCATCATAATAAAAAGGGACAGATCCCAATCAAAATGGCCATAAATGGCCTGAAGTAATGCAATGCATTATTTAAGTATGGGCAAAGCCCTAGCACAGGTCTAATAGACCCAAAAAATAAATAAGGGTGTTGAACATTTTCAACTGGACTTAGCCCAATTTTGGCCGTAAGTCCTTAAATTAAATCGACTGAGTACGACAGCTCCCTAGATCAATTTATATCTGGTTCGAGGGTACATCTCCGAACTCCTCTGACATCTGTCGTTATAATCCTTCAATGACGTCAGAGAGGTGACGGGTCCCGACGACCAGACACATATTGGACCGAAACGTCCCTAAACTAATATTGGACCGAAACGTCCCTAAACTAATATTGGACCGAAACGTCCCTAAACTAATGATGGACCACTACGTCCTTAAACTGGCGACGGACCGAAATGTCCTTAAACTAATAATTGACCACCATGTCCTTAAACTGGTGCAACAGAGCCCGAAAGCCCCCTTTTGCCGGATCTAAACGGTCCCGTCTAAGTTGATCTTAGCCCCAAATACGGTTAACGTGTCCTTAGATATTTAAATAAACAATAAAACTCCAAATCAACTCTGGCTCGAGGGTACATCTCCGAGCTCCTCTGATACATGTCGTCGTAATCCTTCAACGACGTCAGAGAGGTGACGAGTCCCGATGGCCATGCATCAAATTAATCACTACGTCGAGTCGATCTCAGTCCAAAACAGGACTAACGTATCCTTGACGAACGTTTAAGTTGATCTTAGCCGCAACGCGACTAATGCATCCTTAAACTAAAAACACCAAACCCAAATCTAAGTAAATACGGATTTGGACTAATCCACGTCCTACGGGCGACGGCATTACTCAGTCTCCGTATACAATCCACGGGCAACCACAAACAAAACAAACACACACGACACGAAGTGAAATTCTGGAGAAGGAGAAAGGTGTTACCGCGATGCGGTGGCGTAATTAACTGCAGGGGCTTGCGCCTGCAAGGAAGAGCGTCCCCACAATCAAAAACCCCTCAAGCGAGGGGGAATCTGACGAAGTCTGCTACATCGGCCGCATCCGTCTAAACCTCCGATACACGGTGCCATAAATCAACTTGGCATCTTCGAAGAGGTGGACGGATAAAACCAAATAGCATCTGCCCCGAATCTCAGCGTCAGGACATCGCAGTCCTGTGCGCCGCCTTTCGGAGGGGAATAGATTCTGGCACGCCCGGTGGGACCTTTTCCTCTTTCCACTCCACACTTCGTGTGTCGTCTTCGCGAACCAATCGCGGTTTGTTAAATGGTTGTCTTCGGATTTCAAGGTACTAAGATTTGGCCTTTTGTCTGGCGCAGAACTCAGGATTCAATAGCCTTCAACTGCACCAACTGCTCGAAACGCCACTGCAATGGACGCTCCACTTCACCAGGAGGTGTGACATATGGGCCCCAAGCGGCTTCCTTCCTTACTCTGCCGGTAGACCAGGTGACCCAGGCCACCACCGGCCTGTTTTTCGGGACCATGGTCCCACCTACAAACTTCTCTATGCCGATCTCCGCACCGGAAGCGAACAAGAAGTCGGTGTTCGACCGGCTCACTGCTGCCACGACCCCTGTCAACGGGTCGTCCGCTACTAAACCGACGGCCTCCGTTTTCACCAGGCTAGGTCAGAACTATAAAGTGGCCGTCCCAAAGAGGGCAACGGCCGCTGCTTTGGAAGTCGTTAAAGCGGCTTCTCCCATCAGAGAGTCGGTCTTTACAAGATTGACGGTTCCCATTCCTCCCCCAGCTGGTCAAAAGGCATCAGTCTTCGATAGGCTGACATCGGCAGTTACCCCATACTCAAACAGGGGGCAACAAGAAACCATCTCGATTTCCGAGCCAGTCCCAACGGCTCGTCGGGCGCGACGTCGCCATTGGCAACGAGTAAGGAAAGCAGGGGGCAACTCCCCCTCAGGGCTAACCCCACCTGCTCCAGTGGTGGAGGTCAACGCTGCTGTTCCAACCGGGAACAGCTTTGAATTGATGAGGAAGGTGAGAAAGAACTCTCCAATTGCTACATTGAAAAGATCTCCTCCGCCTATGGGAAAAGCTCCGGAGACAAAGCAGGAACATCCCTCTCAGCGGTTGTCGTCAAAAATTTATAAAGTTTGGCGGAGGGTTCAAGACTCCGTGATTGACTCAGACCACTTCCGTCGCCAGAAAAGGGCAAAGGTGGAAAAAGACAAGAACCGCCCCATTAAACAGCAGGGGGCAACAAATGCTAGGATGCCCACTTCAACGGCTCCTTCAACCTCAATGGTCCACAAAAGAAAAAGGCCGGAGAAAGCCTCCGTGACACCGACAAAGTTTAAAAGCGGTGAACCTAAACGCCCCAAGTCAGGGGGCATAACAGTTCATACGGTTTATATGGCTTCTGGAAAGGAAGAAAGTCGTACTTCTACGGGTCACCGACCGCTCACCCGATCCGTGACGAAAGCCCAGGAGCAGCAACAAAAGCTCCAGGAGATGATGACTACAATGGCTGCACTCACGGGGCCAAAAGAGAATCCTGAGACGTCCTTAGATGAACGTTAAGAGGAAGAGACCGACGCCGAGTTCCTCCGCCGAGTACTGGAAAAGAGAGACAAAGAGGCTGCTGAACAAGCAGCCAATATACAGCGTATGGGCCTCCTCTTCCAGGACATGATAGGGATGATGATACAACAAGATCCCCCGACTGAAGAACCCCCGATTGTCTTTGGGGATGATAGGGGAGAGACATCAAACCCTCAGCCCGTTCTATCAACGGCTAAAGAGGACACAATCTCTAAAACTGATCTGGACGAATATATAGCCCAGCAAATAAAGGTTCATCACGCGGCCGAAGCAGCCGGTCACGTCGTAAAAACGGGGCGACCGTATCCAGGCTGGTATGACCAAATCAAGTACCCTCCAGGTTATACAATTCCCAAGTTTCATGTCTACAAAGGGACCAGCAATCCCTATCAACATGTTGCCCAGTTCAGGGCGCTTTGCGGTAACACCGGCGGCGGCGACAAGCTTTTGCTTCGCCAGTTCGTTGGAAGCCTATCAGATACGGCCTTCGAATGGTATTCTGAGCTCCCCAATGAATCTATTAAAACCTTCGCGGAGATGGATCTGCTCTTCACCCGACGTTTTGCAAGTGCCAGCGAGCGTACCCCGATGACGGCGCTGATTAACGCCAGGGTAAAACCCGGCGAGACATGGGTTCAGTACGCTATATGGTGGCGTAATCTATGGTCGAAGTGTGAGCAGCGCATAGAAGAAGCCCCTGCGGTGGGAATGTTTGTTGGAACCCTTGATCCACAAGCAACCATCTCACAGTTTATGATGTTCTTCAAGCCGACTTCCTTCCAGGCTTTGATCGACAAATTAGCGCAGATGGACCAGATGGGCCATAAACCCCCTCTCCCGAAGCCGGACTCCCGAAACGATAAAGGGAAGGGAAAAGCGATCATTGTCGCCAATGCCCAACAACAACCGAGCGACTCGAAGCCGGTTGCTCGTCCAAACAATAAACGCCCATACGTACCCCTTGAGGACAGGATGGGACGTCCTTACTCCTTCCCCCGCGATAAAACAAGGAGGATGTTCGAGCTGGCGTTGCGCAACAGACTCATAAATCTGCCAGATCCAAAACGCCCGTCGCAACCAAGCGACGTCAACGAGCCCAACTATTGCCCCTATCATCGAGTGCTAGGACATCCGATCGAAGACTGTTACGTTTTCAAAAATTGGCTTGAAAACCAGTACCGCCAGGGCAAATTTGCGCTATCCGACAAATGGAAGGTGAATCCCCCGCAGCCCCACACCTCTAAGGGGATGAATACGCCGGGGGCAACATGCTCCGTCATTGAAGAAGCTCCCTGGGAGGTTGTATTATCAGCCAAAACGAGGAGAATGCTAAACGGTCTTCAGACCTGTCCAGCGGTCAAGTGGAAGAACCCCTTGGAGCCGCAGGTTATTGAGGGGATGTTGAAGCCACGTCCGACTCCGAAGACCGATGGTGGTAGTTCAAGCGTTCATAACCAGCCGTCAAAATCTTCGAAAAAGAAGAAGAAGAAATCTAAGAAGCCCATGAAGCCTGGCGACAAGCGCACGGACTTACAGAAGCAAATCGACGCACTGGATGAGTACAACCAAAAGGCGCGGACTCCCATTATGCTCCAAGATTTCCTTGATCACGTCTTTCAAAAAGAAGATGAAGGGGAAAGTTCATCGGATGAATCCGATGAATATATGGCGAGCTGTCATATGATCTCCCACTCGACCTCGAACGATGAAGGGACTTCTGGCACTAAAACGCCGGGGGCAAATACTGAGTCAAGGGTTCCGGAATTATCAATCGAAATGATTGACGCGTTTCTTAGTGAAGCTCGATTGAAAAGTAAAGCTGATCGAGAACGCGAGACGGCTATATTCGAAAGAGCCAAGCGCCAGCGACTTGAGGAAAGAGCTGAGATGATCCCGCTGGAGCAAAATGCCTCCACCGCTGACAAAAGCCAATTCAAGATAAAAAAGAGGTTTGCTAAGGCTATATCAATGGGCATGAAGCTACCATCCTCTGAAGGAAAAATGACTGGTGTGGTAGAAATGCACCCCTCTTATTGCTTATATCATCAGAAGGTCTCGCATCCCACCCAAAATTGCAAAGCTTTCAATGGATGGTGGCAAGGATACGTCGCTAATCGACAACGATTTAAACGGGAAAAACGTAAAATTCGTCGGGAGCAAAGAAACACGACCAAAGAGCTTGAAAGAACTGCCGGAAATTGTCACATGGTTAACACTACCAGGTCACAAGTGCCTACATTTAGGAGCGACTCTGATGAGGAGCTAGAGCTTGCCCCTCTCTTTAGAGAGTCGACTTCGGGAAAAGAAGAGGAGCCAGTGGTTTGCGAAAATATCCGGCTGCGAAATCGGACACTGCCTGAAAAGAACCTCGGACCCTCGAATAGAAAAGATAAAGGGAAAGAAAAGGTCTCTGAAGACATCGTCTTAGATGACCAAGTTCTGGAAGAGCTAAACGCCGAGAACCCGCCAAAAAGGAATAAAGTGGATTACAATGTCTTGGCGCATCTGAGAAAGCTACCCTCACAACTCAGCATTCTCGATGCCCTATTACTATCAAAAGAGGCGAGGGATTCTTTGATTAAGGCCCTACAAGATCCCGACCAATTCCAAGCTTTCCTGGCCGAACAAAAGATGAAGGATGAATTGGAAGAGGTGCACACAGCCGACGTTGCTTTTGGTGATGAAGACCTTCTCCTCGGGACGTGTGAACACAATCGCCCCCTTTATGTCTCAGGATACTGCCATGACATAAAGATAGGTAAAATCTTGGTCGATAACGGATCGTCTGTTAATTTACTCAATGTGCGAGTGTTAAAGGAGATTTGCATGAGTGTCCAACACCTCGCCCGAGACAAGATCACTATCTCCGGTTTCGACTCTCAATCCTCAAAGACTCTTGGATCTGTGATATTGACGCTACGCTTCGGGTTGCTCGTCACAGACATCAAATTCCATGTTATAGATGCCAAGACGTGCTACAATGCTCTGCTCGGCCGACCATGGCTACACGAGTACAATATCATCCCTTCTACACAGCATCAGTGCATGAAGTATTCTAGGGATGGCCTCGAGTACACAGTGGCGGGAGAGTTGAATCCGTTTTCCGTAAACGAAGTTCGCAAGTATGAAGATGCCAAATACTTCTTACCGAGTTTCGAAGACACGGAAAGGTGTCACAAACCGGAGAACAAAACTAACGCCACCATCCCTGTCTTCGGCAGTGACACCGAGGAGGAGGAGGATATAATTTATTCAGGTCCATCCTAATCCACCAGGCCAGGACCATCCGTTCCTTCATTGATCTTCGGTAGTGATTCAGAGGATGAAGTTCATGCTGTATTCCCTGCTCGGCCTTCGATACGGGTTCCCGCTGATGAAGAGCGAAGTCTCCAGATAACCATGGTGCCGCTTGAACATTACAAAGAACTGGATGCACTCGACACCAACAGCGTAGAAGAATTGCAGACATTCTATATCCCTCCCGGACGAAAAGGAGAAAAGGCAATCCTATTCTACCGTTCTGAAGAAAACAAGGTGGAAAAAGAAATTTGGCATGGCGCGGATCCAACGCTGGACAAACTCCAGCCTATCCGTCTTCCCAGATATTATACCGAAGGTTTGAAGAAACTGCTGAAACGCCAGGGGATATCCTTCACACAGACCGTTAGAAAAGCCAAATTCTATGATAAGGTCTGGAACGTTCCCGGGACTCAATGCAAACTGCCTAACGGGAGAATAGAAACAAAAGGGCTTGGGTACATCCGGTCAAAGAAACGAGAGCTAGTAAACAGCTGTTATGTCATGTATGACTTCGATGAAGAGGCGGACGCTCAATGGGAGGACGCTAATCCTGAGCCAGCAAAAGTTCCTGATACAAAACCGCCGAGTCCATCGTTTGAAGACCAGATGAGCAAGCTTATAAGGGATGCGAGTCAAAAAGCCCGAGATGATCACGATCGTGAAATGGAAATCTATGAGAAAGCCAAGACACAGCGCCTCCTTCAACAGGCAGTAAAGAACGAAGATGCTGCCCCATGCCAACCTGCTACAAAAAAGGCTCGACTCGAAAGAAAAAACAAGTCAAAGGGCAGAAAAGGCGCTCAACAACCACAAAGCAGAGTTAAGAAGCCACGCGTCCGAGAGTCGAGCGTTATTGACCTAGCCCTCATGAAGAAAATGGGTCGAGCATACTCATTTCCTCGGAACAAGACAAGGAAAATACTTGATCTTGCTCTAAAACATCAAATGCTTACACTGCCAGACTCTAAACACCCTGAGCACGCAGGCGAGGTGTTCAACCCAAATTATTGCTTTTACCATCGAGCAATGGGACATCCTCTTGAAGATTGCTTCACCTTCAAGAATTGGGTTGAAGATCAGTATCAGCTAGGCAAATTCGCGCTTTCTGACAACTGGAGGGTAGCACCACCACAGAAGCACGAACCCGAGGCCGCGAAAGAAGAACCAACTCCGCATTGGGATTGGCAGAAAATTCGCACCTGCCACGTGGAAATAATATTAAAAGAAGAGTCCGAGGACATGAACAGCCTTCCTTGGTGCTTTGAAAACAGCAGCGATGAGGTAATCTCAGAATTTCCCCCAGCTCCGAAAGAACTGGAGGATGGAATCCATACCACTGCAGATAATCTCAAGAAAATTGAGTTGGGGACGGTAAATGATCCGCGACCGACATTCGTCAGCGAGCTGCTGTCTGAAGAGAGGGTGGCTGCGTTAAGAGACGTCCTTGTGCAGCATAAAGACTGCTTCGCATGGAACTATTCCGAAATGCCGGGACTAGATCCAGAAATTGCTGTGCACAAATTGGCGATATCCCCGGACGTCAAGCCAGTCAAACAGGCGCCGAGAAGAATGCGGCTCGAGCTTGAAATGAGCATCAACGCCGAAGTCAAAAAACTGATAGACTCCGGCTTTATCCATGAAGTTCAATACCCTGAATGGATCGCTAACATCGTCCCGGTGATGAAGAAAAATAGGACGGTGCGCATATGCGTGGATTTTCGAGATCTTAATAAAGCCTGCCCAAAAGATGATTTCCCAGTGCCAGTCACCGAACTGATGATAGACAACACATCCACTCATGAGGTTTTCTCCTTCATGGACGGCTCATCGGGGTATAATCAAATAAAAATGCATCCTGAAGATCAGAAGCATACGGCTTTCCGGACTCCTTTAGGGATATTCTGTTACAAAGTGATGCCCTTCGGTTTGAAGAACGCCGGTGCTACTTATCAGAGGGCCATGACAAAGATCTTCGACGACCTTATACACGAAATCGTTGAATGCTATATCGACGATCTCGTGGTTACAAGCAAATCATACGAGGAACATCTCGAGCATCTGAAGACTGTATTTCAACGCCTTCGGCAATACAACTTGAAGATGAATCCTCTTAAATGTGCGTTCGGGGTTTCCTCGGGCAAATTCCTGGGATTCGTTGTTCGACACCGAGGTATTGAAATAGATCCGTCAAAGATTAAAGCGATCATGGAAATGCCTCCGCCGAGGACTCTCAAACAGCTGCGGTCTCTCCAAGGGAAACTCGCATACATACGGCGATTTATAACCAACCTTTCAGGAAAGTGCCGTCCTTATAGTCACCTGTTGAAGAAGGGAACCCCATTCGTTTGGGATCAAAAATGCCAAGGCGCACTGGATGAGATCAAGCAATACCTGCAGAACCCGCCGGTGTTGGCTGCTCCGGTTAAGCGGAAGCCTCTCATTCTTTATACAACCGCCCTTGAAGGTTCCTTAGGCGCATTATGGGCACAAGAGAACGATCAAGGGAAAGAAAGAGCACTCTACTACTTAAGTCGAGTTCTGCTGGGGGCAGAAAGCAACTACTCTCCCATTGAAAAACACTGCCTGGCGTTGATCTTCGCAATAACAAAGCTTAGGCACTATGCGTTGGCGCACGAGGTCCGTCTTATTTCAAAAGTGGACCCTCTCAAATATTTAATGTCAAAAGCCATATTGACAGGGCGACTCGCTAAATGGGCCCTGCTCTTGATGGAATTTTCGATAACATATCAACCTCTCAGGGCAGTAAAAGGCCAGGCCATCGCCGACTTCCTTGCTGAGCATCCCATACCTGCCGATTCTCCTTTAAATTGCGATTTGCCAGACAGACATGCGTTTGACGCGATTGACAGTGATGATACCCGTTGGGAGCTTTATTTCGATGGGGCATCTTCCATGAAAAAGCACAAACAAAGTATGCCAATGATCAAATCGGGGGTAGGACTCATCTTTGTGACTCCACAAGGAGGAATAATGCGCTTCGCCTTCTCCTTAACAGAGCCGAGAACGAATAATGAAGCTGAATATGAAGCTTTGATAGCAGGCCTCGAGATCGCCATTGATATGGGAATTGAAAGCCTCCTCATATATGGGGACTCCCAACTGGTCGTCAGTCAAGTGAACGGCGATTACCAAACATGCAAACCGGAATTGGTAAAATACGGTGAAAAAGTGCAGCAACAGCTAACCCAAATTCCCTCCTACACGTTGGAAAGTATACCGCGCGCGGAAAACAGCAAAGCGGACGCACTGGCCAAACTTGCTAAAGAATTGGCTGATGAGAACCTCGATGACGTTAGAATCGTAATATAAAGCCGTCGAGTGCTCGCCCCAGCAGAAATACATCCAGAATCATATAAAGAAAAGGGAGCAACTGAGCAGGCGACCCTACAAATAAAAGACCATGAAAAGACCGAAGACTGGAGAGAAGTCTTCATAGATTACTTCAAGTTCCACCGAATGCCTGAAGAAGCGTCCATAAGACATCAGCTCGTGAAACGAGCTCTGTCTTTCGCCTTCGTTAACGATACTCTATACAAGAGGACATTCGATTCTCTGTGGCTGAGATGCCTAGGACCTGACGAAGCGAGAAGGGTCGTCCAAGAGGTTCACGATGGACTCTGCGGTTCCCACCAAGCAGGCCCTAAGATGAAGTTGAAGATAAAACGGATGGGCTACTACTGGCCCACGATGATGCAGGATTGCCTGGAATACGCGAGGCAATGTCATTCATGCCAAATTCATAGGGACTTCATCCATCAGCATCCCAATCCACTGCATCCAACAGTGGCTAGTTGGCCATTCGAAATGTGGGGAACTGACATAGTCGGCCCCATCGAACCAGCATCGTCAAAGGGACATTGTTTCATCTTGGCGACGACTGATTACTTCTCCAAATGGGCAGAGGCGATACCGTTGAGGGAAGTAAAGATGGAGAACATCCTCCATTTCTTCAAAACGCATGTCATATACCGGTTTGGAACACCAAGAAGGATCATCTCTGATAATGGGCCAGCCTACCGAAGTCATAAAATTAGCCGCTTCGCACAGCAGCACAATATAGACTGGAGATATTTCTCAGTTTATAATCCGCGAGCTAACGGTCTAGCTGAGGCCTTCAACAAGACCTTGACGAAGATCATGAAGAAAACAGTGTCACGAAATAAGAAAGATTGGCACGAAAGATTGCAAGAAGCTCTTTGGGCATATCGAACTACATTTAAAACGGCCACAAACACAACGCCATACGCGTTGGTATTTGGGACGGAAGCAGTACTCCCTCTCGAGATAGAATTACCCTCTCTACGAGTGGCAGTCCACTACGAGCTGACGGATGAAGAAAATGCTCACCTCCGGTTTGAGGAGCTTGACGCCCTTGATGAAATCCGGCTTCTAGCACAACAAAAGCTGGAAGCTTATAAAGCAAAGATGACGCGCTCATATGAAAGATTGAGCCGGCCGAGGACATTTCGTCAAGGCGAACTCGTGCTAGTGGTCAAAAGGCCTATGATCCCCAATCGCGCCAAGCGGGGAAAATTCGAGCCAAACTATGAAGGCCCATACGTCATAGATAAAGTTTACCAGGGTGGGGCCTATCTACTCATGGACATGCACGGTGAAAGGCCTTTTAGGCCAATAAACGGTCGCTTCCTAAAGAAATACTACGCTTAATGAGCCATAGTTTAGGTCAATGATAGATGACGACGACTATGTCCTCTCGCTATCTTCCTAAGCTCAAGCTTTATAAAAGTAGCCGGCCTTCTCCGTGACGGACCGAAACATCCTTAAACTAGCGACGGACCGAAACGTCCTTAAACTAACGATGGACCGAAATGTCCTTAAACTAATATCAGACCGAAACGTCTTTAAACTAACACTGCAGCATCCTTAGGCTGACGAGATAAAAAAAACATATAAAAATAAAATAAAATAAACGGTATGTCCGTAAGCAAAAAGGGCACGGATGAAAACCCGAAAGGGCTCCGTGAGTAAGAACAGCAGGGCTGCCGGCGAGTGTTCGTGAAAAACCCGAAAGGGCGCGACCTCGTAAAAAAAAGGGGAAAGAAAAAGAAAATAAAAGAAAAACGGTATGTCCATAAGCAAAATGGGCACGGATGAAAACCCGAAAGGGCTCCGTGAGTAAAAACAGCAGGACTACCGGCGAATGTTTGTGAAAACCCGAAAGGGCACAACTTCGTTAGAGAACCCTTATGGAGTCCTCTCGACCTTGTAAGGAGAAACCACTTGCGTGAGATCCTTATGACTCACAAAGGAGCAACACACTTAGGAATCCCCACGATTCCTAAGGAGAAAATACACTTGCGAGATCCTCACGACTCGTAAGGAGAACTCTCTTATGGGACCCTCACGGCTCATAAGATTTGAAAGTCTTAAGTTACAGAGATCTAAACCTGTGCTTAAGCAAACCCCCCACAAACTTCCAATATTGCCCTATAAGTGGTCCAATATTGACCCTTGTATACAATCCACGGGCGCGAATAAACATTTCCCTAGCCAAATTTCATCCGTAATTGGGAATACGTTCGCATGGTGAACAACCCTTATAAATCCCCTCGATTTATGAGGAGAAAACCCTCCTGTAGGATCCTTACGACTTACAGAAGAACAAAACACTTAGGAACCCTCACGATTCCTAAGGAGAAAATACACCTACAAGATCCTCACGACTTGTAGGGAGAAATACCTTTATGAGACCCTTACGGCTCATGAAATCGAAAGCCTTAGTCGACAGGTCCCTAACCCTGATCGCTAAGCCTCCTTTGTTCGACAATGACAGAGGCAAATGATGATTCGCTCCTGGCAATATCCCAGTTGCAGCGGTGCTGATGCCAAAATCGGTGTCCAATTTCAGGTTTACGGCGAAAGCCAGTAGGCCGCTCATGCATACGAAATAGCCGAAATGATAGGGCAACTTGCAATAAAAAGCAGCAAGTAAAATGTATGCATGCAAAACAGCCGAAATGATTGGGCAACTCGTAATAAAAAGCAACGAGTAAAAATAAAATAAATAGCCGAAATGATTGGGCACCGCGAAAAATAGCCGAAATGATTGGGCAATCGCGACCTTCGCGATATAAAAGCTGAAATGATAGAGCATCGCGGAAATAAAATAAAATAAAAAGAAGAAATGATAAAACTTCGGCCCTACAGTTAAGATCACATCGATCCCTATATACAATCCAAGGGCGCAAACAAAGAAGGAACCATACTTCCCCAGGATTCCGTCAAACGACGAAGCCAAACCTCAACGGTTCATTTCAACCGAAGAAGCCAGTGACTTCAACAAAAAATTCCTCGACTCACGGATACAAACACTCCTTGACGAGAGCCTTCTGATCCGCGTCGACTCGCAGAGCCACCAGCGCCTCCGTGGGAACCATCGACTCGTTTCAAACCCCAAGGACACAAATAATCCTTGGCGCTTGGGAAACAAATAATCCCTCGCAAAATCCTCGACTCACGGATACAAACACTCCTTGACGAGAGCCTTCTGATCCGCGTCGACTCGCAGAGCCACCAGTGCCTCCGTGGGAACCATCGACTCGTTTCAAACCCTAAGGAAACAAATAATCCTTGGCGCCTAGGAAACAAATAATCCCAGCAAAACTCCTCGACTCACGAATACAAACACTCCTTGACGAGAGCCTTCTGATCCGCGTCGACCCGCAGAGCCACCAGTGCCTCCGTAGGAACCCTCGACTCGTTTCAAACCCCAAGGAAACAAATAATCCTTGGCGCTTAGGAAACAAATAATCCCGGCAAACTCTTCAACTCACGGATACAAACACTCCTTGACGAGAGCCTTCTGATCCGCGTCGACTCGCAGAGCCACCAGCGCCTCCGTGGGAACCATCGACTCGTTTCAAACCCCAAGGAAACAAATAATCCTTGGCGCCTGGGAAACAAATAATCCCAGCAAAACTCCTCGACTCACGGATACAAACACTCCTTGACGAGAGCCTTCTGATCCGCGTCGACCCGCAGAGCCACCAGTGCCTCCGTAGGAACCCTCGACTCGTTTCAAACCCCAAGGAAACAAATAATCCTTGGCGCTTGGGAAACAAATAATCCCGGCAAACTCTTCAACTCACGGATACAAACACTCCTTGACGAGAGCCTTCTGATCCGCGTCGACCCGCAGAGCCACCAGTGCCTCCGTAGGAACCCTCGACTCGTTTCAAACCCTAAGGAAACAAATAATCCTTGGAGCTTGGGAAACAAATAATCCCTCGCAAAACTTCTCAACTCACGGATACAAACACTCCGTGACGAGAGCCTCTTTGACTCACATCTCGGGCAGTAAGGATTCAAAAAACTTGCTTCCTGAACAATGGGACCCTGCAAGTCAATCCTAAATGGTCTCCTGCATACTATTCACGGTCTCACTCTCTGAAGTCGATTCTCGACAAAGAGGGAAACAACCGCTTACGAGCCCTCTCGACTCGTAAGAGGGAGAAATTCTCTTATAGGATCCTTTCGACTTATGAGAGAAAACCACACTTGGGAATCCTCACGACTCCTAAGGAGAAAATCCACCTGCGAGATCCTCTCGATCCGTAGGGAGAAAAGCCTCTATGAGACCCTCACGGCTCATAGAGTTGAAAAGCCCTAGGCGGCAGATCTGAACCTGCAGTCTAGGCCATCGTTATCTCTAGCAGAAATGAATTTACCTGCCAATAAGGTGCATTAAAAATGTCATGCTGAAAAGAAAGAAAAAAGCGAAGAAGTGACACAAGACATTACAAAAAGGTGTATCTTTTATTCATAAACTTGATCGAATACAGGATACATTATGTCAAAGGATAAAAAATATATATACATATACATTCTTTTATCTATAAATACGAACGATACAAAAATGGATAGCTACTGAGGAGGAAGTGTCTTTAGTAAGTTCACAAGCCGCTCTCGCACTTCCTTCAGCGCTTCCTCTCGAGTGACAGCTGCGGCCACCTCCGCCTCCACTTGAGCCCGCTGCTGCAAGAAGGATGAAAGTTGCTCCTCTGCCGCCTTCTGGGCTGCTTCCTGGCTGGCTGCAGCTCGCTCGACAACATCAAGTCTTTGCCTCAATGATAACCCTTCGGAGAGGCATTGCAAGAGGCCCTCAAAGATAACCTTCAGCCGTGCGGCATTGGCCTCCACCCGAGCATGCAGTTGAGCAGACTTGCTCGAAGCCTCACCACGCTCCTTACGCCCTGAAATGACCTCTTGTTCGAGATGGCGGAAGTAAGGAGCGCTCTGCTCAATCCACGCTGTCCTCTGATTACTAGCAGCCACGGTCTCAGGAGCGGGACGCAGCGACTCCAACTGATATAAGCGACCCTCGATCTCCTTACAATGGTTAACCCAGGATGCAATGATGCCCTCATCATGAAAGTTCACGAGTATTGCTAGCATCGGGTTAACCACCATAGCGAAGTCTGCGGCAGAGGTAGGAGTTTCAACGTCGAGTTCCTCGACATAGTCACTCAACATGCGCAGACTATTCGCGGCGCCTTTTGAAGACAGACTCCTCAGATAAGGACCTGCCGGCATTGTGATGCGAGGTTCGAAGGACGTCGAAGCCAGAACGACAGCTGAAGGAAACAGGATGCGATCAGATAACAGTACAGAAAATAAAGAGAGGAAAGTTACCAATATGACGGTCATTGTACCAGTTGAGACAGGTGGCAAGGTCGGAAGGGCTGGTGGCGCAGCTGATCTTTTATCCCCTCCTTCAATCTGTAGCACTGCAGTTGAGATGAGAAAAAGAGGTTAGAGGTAATTCCATCAATAAGAAAAAAGAGAGGAAGGATGTCAACGGAAATCATACTCACCAACGCCACCAGAGGAAGAAGCAAGCTCAGATGGGAAGGAAAAGTGTGGGAGCAACATCTGATATACATGATCAAAAAGCACTCCTGAAAACACAACAATGTGACTTTAGTACACGAATTATATGTCTGGAAAACAAGATTAATAAATCGTAAACACATACCTTCCAACATCTTCGAGGGTATGAGAGAAGGTTGAGAGGTGACCACCGCCAAAGCAGTCGTTGAAGGCGCTCCCTCGAGCAGTGGGGCATCGGCACTAGCTGCACCTGTATCACGAAAAGGTGAACTTGTCAGAAAAGGTTGTAAAGTAAAGAAAAGCAGCCACTTAGGGTTTACCTGAGGAGCTCCCGGCTGAAACGGAGGCGACTCCCTCCTCTACCGACATGAGACCACCGCCCGTGGCCTCGTCACCCGACTCGATGGGGACTGTCGTCGTGCTAGCAAGACCTGGGGACGGCGGAGGGCCATAGACGGAAGGGCTATGATTGGAGTATTGCCAGATTCCAGAGAGGGAGCGGTTGGCTCGTCCTCGGAAATCATGGCCACCTCACCCACTACTCTCTCAGGTTCAGTAGCTACGGTTGTATCGTCTACCGTCGCCAGGGGACCGCCGACCTCGAGCGCCTCAGCCGCCACCACCCTGGACTCAGCTATAATGATCATATCATCTGCCACCGCTTCAGGTTCGGCATCAATGACCTTCTCGGCGGTAGGCCCCTCGACCTCCACTTCAGGCTCCATGGCCTCAACGATATTACCCACTGTCGGCTCGAGTTCGGCAGGCATCGCCTCCACCGTTCCCCTAGGATCGACGGCTTCCGCCTCTCCCTCGATCGGACTTGGCCCTGCAAAGATAAGAGATATAAGGACCAATGACATTAAAATTCTTATAACAAAAACTCTGAGAGAAATATTACCTGAAGCGGATTTACCGTTTGCGCTTCGAACTGCTCGCGCCACCTCTCTGCGGGCAGTGGATAGGGCGACAGGGGGCTCTTCGGAGGGAGTATCAGCTCGAGGGGCGGTGATGGGGCCCACTCCCATAGCCAAGGCAGCCCTACGCGCCTTCGCCTCACGCCTCAACCGCTTCCTCTCCTCCCGAGCGGTCATGAGGGACCTCTGTGACGCCTCCTTCAAGGCATCATCATCTTCATTCAGGGATGCCTCCAGAGCCTTTAAGGCATCTCTCATCGGCTCTTCAAGACGAACCTCCTGCGGCGGCCCAGAAGAAGCAGGAACGTCGGCAGCTGGTAGAACATCTGCGTCGCTAGGAAGGAACAGCATTGAGGTTCCTGTAATTAAAAGGGAAAGGTTAGATCGACCATAACACAAGGAAAATGAAAAACTTGATGAGTCGAAACTTACTAAGGCCCATAGATGCTCTGAGACGTTCCTCCTCCTGAAAAGTCTTCAAAGAAGCAGCAATGGCTTCTTTATCAGTGATGCCTGTTGAAAGAAAAGAAAGAAAAGCGTTAGTCAAAAATAATGAAGAGGATATGTTACAATAAAGAAAAGGCGACTAGTAGTTACCTGATTGCGCAAGCTTAGCCAACCATGCGTCACGCTTCACCAACCATGCCGAAGCTCTGAGAGCAGCCTCCAAGTCTGTATCGTCCGGCGGTGGCATCACTAATCCTACGTTAGTCCCATATTCGAGCAGACCCTCGGAGTAGGGAGCATGGGGTTCCTGGCCGAACACAACGTCCGAGGCGAGGAGAGACTTCTTTTTCTTTTTCCCTCCGACCCTGGGCCCGCGAGGGATCGACTTCCGCTTAGCAGCCACTTTGGGACGACGAGTCCCGATGTCCGCACCCACGCCAGACTCCGGCGAGGGTATAACCATTGTTTCCACCTGAGCGCGGGGTGCAGGAGGTGCATCCGCGATATCAGGAAGTGGCAATTCACGTGGAGGACTTTGCGCACGTGATGGTCTGCCCCCGGCATCTTTTAAAGGAGTGACTACTGGGGTCCTAGGAACCAAAGGAGCGGTGCGATCGGTACCTGGAGGCGCACCCTTACGATCGACCAACAGTCGCCTTTCCTCCTTTATGACTGCTCCTGTTGCATGATTGTACCAGTCTTTGTACACATTGAGGAGTCTCGGAGCGTAAGCCGGCGCATTGATAAAAAAATGAGAGCTCGTATTCACGCGCATGAAATGGTGCAATGCGTTCTCCATCCCCTCTTCAGTGGCAGCGGGTTCCACCAAGAAGGCTTCTAAGGGGACCCCTTGATCGTAGCCCAGTTGTTGAGCAAAACGATGTGGGTTATACCTCATAAAAATTGTCACATCATTCTGCCTGAAAACTAAAAAACCCGGTCTAATGGAATATAAGTGGAGGGTCTCCCGAGCCGTTAAAACTGAAGCTCCATCCTTAAAGATATCTTGTAATGGCCGCGTCACAGTGGTAGACACCTTTCCAACGGTCAATACCTTATCGACAAAGGACATCCCGGCTTCGACGGTATGAAGGCGAAGGAGCAAGCCCCTAGCGTTCCGTGGTGAGGGGTTTACAATTGATGCACCGATCAGCTGTATAATGCGAGGAAAAACGCACTTGTCAAAGAACGAGGGCCTTTTATGCATCCCGAAGACACCCGCTGTGTGTAACTCGAGCCACGATGCGAAGTAATGCATCGGGAAGACCACATGCAACACCCCGGGCTCGCTAGCATCCGCTGCTCGACTGAGGCCGTGGTATAAGTGTGCCAAGCTGGCGATCCCAACAGCTACCTTCACCCCGATGACCATCCGGTGTGCTGGATAAAAGACAGAGGGCCGCATCCGATGAGAGTGCATTGGGATAGCGAACCAACTCAACCATAACCCGAGAAACCCCAAGAAAAAGGCCTCCTCATCCATCCCAGGGGCCGCTACTTCTGCAAGAGACATGGTTGGAAAGTTAGGAAGAAAGAAATCCTTTTGGCCTATTTCATTCACCGGCAGGTTATCCAAACCTAAACCGAAAGGGTCCTCGAGGGTGGAAAACTTGGCAGTGGCCGCAGAGAGGGCGTTCGGGTGAAGAAATCGAGCGATGAAATCCTCAAAATTAACTCCTCGACTCCCATGTTCGACGAAGAGAGACTCATATATGTTCAACACTTTAATCAAGCTTGGGAACTGGTGTTGAACAGCAGTATCCGGCGTGACCCCCTTCATCATCGGCTTAGAACCGAAGACGTACACGTCTGTTGGGAGTAGCTCCTCATAATGTTCCCCCATCACCAGTAAACCGGATACCTCCGCAAATTCCTCCAGGGAGATTGACACTTCCCGATCCATGGCAAGGAAAGTGTGGGTGGGAATGTTCCATTGCTCCAAGAAAGCTTTGAACCACCAAGTGGGAAGCGTGGGATACTGGAAGAGAGAGACATAGACCGCGGTGTACAGTCCTAATCTTATCAACTGTGACTTCTTCGTCGACAGGATATACCGGGCCCACGGCAGATAGCCAATCGGGTGGCGGGGAATCAGACCAAGGTTATATGATTGCCCCCAAGGTCGCGCTTCACCTTGACAGATACGACGTCCTAGGATGTCCAAAACTATAGGACACTGAACCGGTATCGCATCTATAGCTGGATGTAGAAATCCTTTCGTTGTCCAGTCTGTCAACTCCACGGCATACTGCACCGAGGGTGGGGTAGCATAATGAATCGCTGTGATGTGCTCGGACGGCACCGCGCATGTGAAGCTGCGTCGACCCATAATGATCTGATTGTACCATGACCCCCAAAGATGGAGACTCTTATACTCCGGGTCGTATGCCTTGATCATGGCCAGGACCTCGCGGTCCAAAGGCGCCTCTGGAAATCCCTCCTCCGAGCGGACAAACGGGAATGAAGTGTCTTCAGACATGATCGCTGCAAAAAGAGCAATGTAGCCGTCAGTGTTGTAATCCCAACGTTCGGCATTGAAAGAAGAAAATGCATTAATTAAATTAAATTCAAAATTAATTAATTACACCGCACCACAGTGCAGTAAGTAGGAGACCAAAGAGGGACCCATGAAATCTAAATGACAATACGTCAATTAAGAGGACAAACTCATCATTGGATGAGATTGTCAGTTGGTCCCTGGGGGGAACATTCCCATAATAAAAAAGGGGGGGAATAATCACTAGAGATAAGGAGAAAATCTCCTCTTTCAGAGCAAAGCTCTGTCACAGAATGACACTTGTCAAGTTCTGGTCTCAAAAGAATAAAATTCCTTAAAAAAAAAAAGAGCTCAACTCTATAATACTCCATCAAAAAGAAAGTTTTGAAAAGAAATTTAAAATTAAAATTTCTGGAATCCTGAAAAAAGATCCATGAAAGCTTATAGAAAAATTCTTCATCTTTTTTTTAGGTCTAAAAGATCTACATTTGATTCAAGAGCAAAGCTCTGTTCATGGGTTAGAATCCATGAACAAGATCTCTGTAGATCTATGGATTTGTGAGAGCAAAGCTCTGTTGATGAAACCCCAAAGGGAATTTCTTTAGATCAAAAGATCTATGAGAGCAAAGCTCTGTGGGTTAAAATTGACTTAAATTAATTAAATATTACCTAAAGTTTTCTAAAAACTTTGGGAAATGAGAGCAAAGCTCTAGAGTTCTGAAAGCAAGAGCAAAGCTCTGAAATTCTTAAGCAAGAGCAGAGCTCTGAAAATCTAAACCTAGAAAATGGTGGAGAATTTTTAAGGGCCAGAGGCCCTATTTATAAGGCGCTTGCGCCTCTTGAAATTCCCCCTTGATCCAACGGTCAGGAGGGTTGCCACCGTTGCACTCACGTGTGCGCCACGTGAGCGCAACGGTGGGGGGGGGCATTTGTTTCGCCCAATCAGAGCAAAGCTCTGTTTGAATTCAAAATTCAAATTTTGAAGCAACGCTTCAAGTCTCGGGCGCAACGCGCCGCGTGTCTGGCGCTAACACGTCAGCGCAGCGCCCAAGAAGGCGCACCCAATCAGAGCAAAGCTCTGTTTAAAGGAAGCAACGCTTCAGCTGTGCTGCGCGACACGTGTCAGCGCAGATGCGCTAGCGCACTTGCGCTGCGCCCTGCGCTGCGCGACACGTGTCACGCGCTGGGGCATCTGCGCCAAACTAAATTAAGATTTTAAGAAATCTTTTCTGTTCTTGTTAAAACAAGAAGATTTTCTTCTGCAAAGCAGAAGCCCTCGGATCAAAGATCCAACGGTAGGGAAAATTCCCCAAATCACTCAGAGAATGATCTCTTTAACAATTTTAACTAATTTGTGAGCACTATAAAAAGGACCCTAAGCCTCAATTCAAAGGCATCAACATTTTTCTTGAGAACTCAAGAACTTTAAACAGAGAGAATTCTGAGAAGATTTCAAGAAAAAGGTAAAGAACCTTCATGGATTAGAAGAAATTCCTTCTAATAGATCATTGGTCTAAAAACAAGATCAATGATCTTTACATAATAAACAGTGCTTTGCACTTCTTGTGAACCCCTGGTTCTTTAAAAACAATAAAAAAATAATAATAATAGTGCTTTGCACTTTTATGAACCTCTGGTTCTTCAAATAAAGAAAAAATTTATTTTTCTTTGATCAAGAAATTAAATAGTGCTTTGCACTTTTATGAACCTCTGGTTCTTCAAATAAAGAAAAATTTATTTTTTCTTTGATCTAATTCAGATCAAGAAATTAAACAGTGCTTTGCACTTCCCTTCTTGAATCTAAAAAATTCTTAGTGCTTTGCACTTCCAAACTGCGCTGTTGCGCTCTTAAGAGAGCGCCACGTGTCGGCTATAAAACCACTTGCGCTAAGCGCCCTTAAGATAGAGCTTTGCTCTCTGGAATTGGCGCAACTCGCTGAGAACACGCCACGTGTCGCCAGCGCAACAGCGCAGCGCGCTGCACTGTTGCGCTTGCGCTCGCCAGAGCATGACACGTGTCCTCACCATAAGCGCTTGCGCTCAGTGATTGGCGCAAAGCGCCTGACAAATGCAATGCATTTCACTTCCTGAAGGGCCAAGCCCAATTAAAAGGCTTAACGAGCCTAATAAATAAAATGCTGTGCATTATTTGGAAGGGCAGAACCCAATTGAAAAGTCCAATGGACCAAAATAAATGATCTGCATCATAATAAAAAGGGGCAGATCCCAATCAAAATGGCCATAAATGGCCTGAAGTAATGCAATGCATTATTTAAGTATGGGCAAAGCCCTAGCACAGGTCTAATAGACCCAAAAAATAAATAAGGGTGTTGAACATTTTCAACTGGACTTAGCCCAATTTTGGCCGTAAGTCCTTAAATTAAATCGACTGAGTACGGCAGCTCCCTAGATCAATTTATATCTGGTTCGAGGGTACATCTCCGAACTCCTCTGACATCTGTCGTTGTAATCCTTTAATGACGTCAGAGAGGTGACGGGTCCCGACGACCACACACATATTGGACCGAAACGTCCCTAAACTAATATTGGACCGAAACGTCCCTAAACTAATATTGGACCGAGACGTCCCTAAACTAATATTGGACCGAGATGTCCCTAAACTAATGATGGACCACTACGTCCTTAAACTGTCGACAGACCGAAATGTCCTTAAACTAATAATTGACCACCATGTCCTTAAACTGGTGCAACAGAGCCCGAAAGCCCCCTTTTGCCGGATCTAAACGGTCCCGTCTAAGTTGATCTTAGCCCCAAATACGGTTAACGTGTCCTTAGATATTTAAATAAACAATAAAACTCCAAATCAACTCTGGCTCGAGGGTACATCTCCGAGCTCCTCTGATATATGTCGTCGTAATCCTTCAACGACGTCAGAGAGGTGACGAGTCCCGATGGCCATGCATCAAATTAATCACTACGTCGAGTCGATCTCAGTCCAAAACAGGACTAACGTATCCTTGACGAACGTTTAAGTTGATCTTAGCCGCAACGCGACTAATGCATCCTTAAACTAAAAACACCAAACCCAAATCTAAGTAAATACGGATTTGGACAAATCCACGTCTTACGGGCGACGGCATTACTCAGTCTCCGAATACAATCCACGGGCAACCACAAACAAAACAAACACACACGACACGAAGTGAAATTCTGGAGAAGGAGAAAGTTGTTACCGCGATGCGGTAGCGTAATTAACTGCAGGGGCTTGCGCCTGCAGGGAAGAGCGTCCCCACAATCAAAAACCCCTCAAGCGAGGGCGAATCTGACGAAGTCTGCTACATCGGCCGCATCCGTCTAAACCTCCGATACACGGTGCCATAAATCAACTTGGCATCTTCGAAGAGGTGGACGGATAAAACCAAATAGCATCTGCCCCGAATCTCAGCGTCAGGATATCGCAGTCCTGTGCGCCGCCTTTCGGAGGGGAACAGTGATGGGTTACATACCGACACGAATTATCTCGTCAGTAGGGGTCTGACTTTATCCACCCTCCTAGACTCGATATGCGATACTCTTAGACGAACAGACCGGACTGTATGGATATTGTCACTGTCAGGCTCAGTAGGGGTTCAGGATGAGTTTGCTCGTCGGCCTCCTTTTCGCTCAATACCCTGGTAGCCGTTACGTACAGCTAGTGCCGCTGACGTGCTTGTGGTTAAACCCACTGCCAGCGTATTGACGAGTCTTTAGATTCCCACACAGAGGGTTTCCCTGCTTCGGGCGAAACGATGTAGAGGCCGTATAGTTTTACGGCAGGGTTCGATCATTTACGTGCACTTGTGTACGTATCATGATTCGGACGGATAATACTAGTGGCTTTGGTTTAAGCCGTATTCTAGTATTATATTGATGGATTATTTTCGTCTCTTTGTATTCGTATTTTTCGGAATACGGATACGGGTATATATATACGGATGAGAGGTATTCTTGTAATTTCATTACAAGATGCTTCTAGAAGATGCCACTTCATTATTGCTTTGACCATTTGGATAAATGGTTTAATGAGGTGGAGGATGAAGTGGACTTGGCATTTATTAGTGGCATGGCTCAAGTGGTGACTCATGATAGCACTATTGAACCATGCTTGATATTATTGGTGTTGTGAGATATTTTGTGAAAAGGGTTTTTTCTTTAGTTGCTAGCATGCTTGGTTTTCTTCACTTGATACCACACTCACTTATGCTCACAACACTTAGCCATTTTCCTTTCTTGAGTTGCTACACTCTCATCCTCATGCTTCATCTTCTTCCTCCACCCATAATGTCTCATGTGTTGAGAAACATTGGGTGATTAGAGAAAACTTAATCCATCATTAGATTCTACATCTCCTAGGCTATCATGTTTAGCTAACTTGATACCTTAATTACCTCGGTTATGAGGTTGAAGCTCGTTGCACAAACCTTCAGGTGGATCATCTTCGATGGAGGGAGACCAGCGACCAAGCTTGATCATGGAAGCCACTAGGAGCTTGGGATGAAGGTTGAAGACCGAATGACACGGATCAACTCGGTATAACCATTCCTAACTCTTTATATTGCTTGCTAGTATAGGGTTTAGGGTAGATCCGGGCATCGGGTTGTGGTAGCGCCAGTTTAGAAAATTTTTGTTCCGCATTTTGCCACGGTTTGATGGCCAGGGCGCTGCCGTAACCCAACAGTTACGTACAACTAGTGCCGCTGACGTGCTTATGGTTAAACTCATTGTCAGCTTATTGACGAGTCTTTAAAGTCCCACACAGAGGGTTTTTCCCGGTTCAAGCGATATGACGTAGATGATGTATGTTGGTACATATAGGTGTCCGATTAAATATGTGTACAGGCTACACGGACTTTAATCGGGTTGTTGATAATACTAGCGACTTAGGATTAAGCCGGATTATTAAATCAAGTTTTGATTTAATAATTTATATATATATATATATATATATTTAATATATGTATTCTAGTATTATTGTTCACTATTCATTTTTTCTCTTGGCTATTCGTATTTTTATACAGATACGCGTATATGTATTTCGATACGTATACCGTATTTATACGGAATTTGTTCTAGAAGATGGACATCTCAATTGTGAATATTCATGAAATGAGGTGGAGGGTGAGGTGGAATTGAGCATGGTTGAAGACATGTAGAGAGGAATGGACTTCTTTATTTTATTACATATTGATTTGAGTTTTTTATTTGTATGGTTGCTAAAATTTATGAATCCATTTTTCATTATACACTTAATTCATTCTTCACTCATGCTTTCAACACTTGCTCATGGCTATCGTTCCTTACCTCCTCCTCATTCTTCTTTGCTTGCTCTTGAGCTTAGATTTGAGAGATAACGATAGTAGAAAATTCCTACATCCCCACTCACCATTCCTAGCGAGCTTGGAGCGTCAGTTGCTTCACTAGGTGAAGCCGGAGTTTGGATCGATTCCCTCGGGTGAATCATCTTCAGCGAAGGATGACCGGCTTGTAAACGCGACCCGGAGCTCTTGAGAGCATGCTAGAGTCCAACCCAATTGGAGCAAATGAAGACGCTACAAAAGTTGTGATTTCTATTTTGTTATGGTTCTAGTTTAGGTGTTTGGTTCGATTCTTGAGTTTTAGTTTCCAGTGCCTAGAAAAAAAATTTTGAATTTCGCATTGGCCGCGGGTTAGCGGCGAGGGCACTAGAAACCTTTAATGGGGCAAGCTCAGCAAACTCCTGAGACTGATGAAGCTCCGGTCGCAAAACATGATCGACATCAATATGGGTGTCAAATAAGACAAGCCGGGGGCGATTCTCCGTCCGTGTTGAGTCCACATACTTCATCTCCGATAGCGAATGCTGCTGTTCCAACCGGGAATATTTTCGAACTGCTGCAAAGGGTCAGACAAAATTCTCCCACCGCAGTATTCAAGAAGTCTCCACAGTCTATGGAGATCCAAGGAGAGCAGAAAACGGTTCGTTCTCCAAAATAATTTTCCTTATCTATATATAAGATGTGGAAGTAGGTGAAGAACTCAGTCGTCATCTGCTGCTCTTCCTTTAAGCGTCAGCCAAACTCTGATAACTCCCCTTTCAAATGCAAAGAGACTCATCCTAAGACGGTTCCTAATACAGTGGTTCCTTCTAAAGCAGCTTCTCACAAAAAAGAGAGGCCCGATAAAGTTCAAGCGCCCGAGGCAAACTCAAAATGCCAAAACTCCAAACGCCCCAAGCTTAGGGGTATGGTAGTTCATACAGTCCACATGGTAAGCTGCAGGAGATGCTTGCTCAGGCAGCAGCACTTACGAGTCCACATCCTAAGGCAAATCCCGAAGACACACCCGAAGAAAAGATAGGACAGGAGTCGGATATTGATTTCCTGAAGCGCGCTCTCAAGAAGAGAGATGAAGAAGCGGCAGTGATGTCCGCTATAATGAACAAGATGGCCTTTTTGTTCCAGGATATGGCTGGAATGATGGTCCAATTAGAACCACTGGCAGATGAACCTTTGATAGCCACTCCTAATGACAAGGGTGACACTTCAAATCTTCCGCAAGCCCCATCAACGGCTAAGGAGGAAATAATCTCAAAAGCAAGGTTGGACGAATACATCGCTCAACAAATCAATGCTCACTATGCTAGTGAAGCTGCAAATAAGTCGATCAAGACTGGTCGACCGTATCCGGCATGGTACGATCAAGTACAGTACCCGCCAGGATACACGTTTCCGACGTTCCATATGTACAAAAGGACCGGGAATTCTCGCCAGCACATCGCACAATTTAAGTCCATGTGCGGCAACACTGAAGGAGATGATATACAGCTCCTCCGACAATTCGTCAGCTGTCTAGCAGGCACTGTGTTCAAATGGTGTGTGGAACTCTCAAATGACTCCGTGAAGACCCTCGGTGAGATGGATATGCTCTTCTATCAAAAATTCTCCAGTTCGAATAAATGCACTACCGTAACGACGTTGGTCAACGAAAGGGTTAGACCAAATGAAACCTGGGTTCAATAAGTTACTCGATGGTGAAACCTCTGGTCTAAATGCGAGCAACGAATCGACGAAGCTACAGCCGTGTGAATGTTCATAGCCATCCTTGACCAAAATTCAAAGGTGTTCCCATATATGGCCTTCTTTAAGCCGACAACCTTCCAAGAGCTCATAGATAAAGTGGCTCGATTGGATCAGATGGGTCAAGACCCTTCCTCTTCCAATGAAGACATATGAAAAGAAGAGGCAAGGAGACATTTGTCGCCAACACTCAACAAAAATGAGTGGCTCTGAAGCAACCTATCGCCAAAATAGAGACAGCACGGGTCCCACCTTTGAAAAGCTTAGGATGTGAATACTCACTTCCCCAAAAGATACGCAGAGGGCATCTTGCTCGCTGGCGGAGGAATCTCTAGGTGGAGATGGTCCTTTCTTCAAAGAACAGAAAGGATATTAAGAGACCTATAAGCGGGTCCTGCAATCAAGTGGAATAGCCCGCTTGAACCAGAAATCATAGAGGGGATGTAGAAGCCATGTCCCATTCCGAAAACAGATGATGAGGGGAAAAGCCCCCAAGTCAAGTTCATTCTTCCAAGGAAGAAGAAGACTTAGCACAAGGAGTGACATGATATCTCATTTCTTCGTATATGAAGAAGATGCTCCGTCAACGTCTGAAAGCGACACTGATGAGCAGAAGGCAGGTAGCGTATGAAGTTCTCGGTATTTCCTACAAGACAGCCTGATTGACGCAATGATGAAAGCAGTCCAAGATGGTGAAGATAGCTTAAGATGTGAAGTGGTCATTTATGAAAAGGCGAGGCAGCAGCGCCTAAGCAAGCATTGGAAGGGATGAGTTATGTAACTCCCTGACCGAATGATTCATGTCGGACCGAAATATCCCTAAACTAATATCGGACCGAAATGTCCTTAAACTAATGAAGGACCACTACGTCCTTAAACTGGCATTGGACCAAAATGTCCTTAAACTAGCATGTCGCCCCAAACACGGGGATGTTGGACCAAAATGTCCCTAAACTAGCACGTCACCCCGAACACGAGGATGTTGGACTAAAATGTCCCTAAACTAATAATGGACCGAAATGTCCCTAAACTAGCGCGTCGCCCCAAACACGACGATAATGGACTGCAATGTCCTTAAACTAATATGATCCTTGAGATCAACATTGTAATTGAAGTCCCACCAGCGAAGATTAAAATTGAAGTCCCACCGGCGAAAATTGCAACTTAAGTCTTATCGGCTACATAGCTACTCCAGCGTTGAAGCCACCCCCAAGTCCCACCGGTAAATAGATGGGTCACCTGCGGCGAAATTACTTTCGAGAGTTCTACCGTTCGCAAAAAAGGTATGTCCACAAGCAAAATGGGCATGGATGAAAACCCGAAAGGATGCCGTGAGTAAAAACAGCGGGACTACCGGCGATCTTGTGAAAACCCGAAAGGGCGCAATGTCGTAAAAAAAATGTGTGTGTGCACTTGCAGGGTCCTCTCGACCTTGGTAAGGAGAAAATACCTACGTGGGATTCTTACGACTCACAAAGGAGCAACATACTTAGGAATCCATACGATTCCTAAGGAGAAAACGCACTTACGAGATCCTCATGACTCGTATGGAGAATATACCCCCTATGAGACCCTCACGGTTCATAGGATTCAAAATCCTTAGGTTACAGGGATCTAAATATGTTTTTAAGCCGTCATATCCCTCAAGTTGCCCTACAAGTAGTTTGATATCAACTCTTGTATACAATCCACGGGCACAAACAAAATATGTTCTAATCGAGTTCTCTAATGGAAAGAAATATCCACATATGGTGAACGGCATTTGTAAGTCCTCTCGACTTACAAGGAGAAAATACTCTTGTAAGATCCTTACGACTTACAAGAGAAAACAAACTTAGGAATCCCCACGATTCCTAAGGAGAAAATACACCTACGAGATCCTCTCGACTCGTAGAGAGAAATACCTTTATGAGACCCTTACGGCTCATAAAGTCAAAAAGCCTTAGTTGGCAGGGACCTAAACCTGTCTTCAAAGCCATCTTTGTTCAAATCAACAAAGGCAATTGATGATTCGCTCCAGGCAATATTCCAGTAGTAGCGATGCTGATGCCAAAACATGTATCAAACCCCAAGCCCTCCAAAGGCATATGATGATTCGCTTCTGGCAATATTCAAGTTGTAGTGATACTGTTGCCGAAGCTGGTATTGTAAGGTCGTCATGCTCGCTGGATGGGTTTTTATAATCTTTATGGAAGCTGAAAAACGACAAAAGCCAAACGAGCAAGTCCTCCATACCCATGAATCAACCATGGACTAAAACTTGTAAACAAAAGAGCTAGTTGAGAATGTTCAACCTTTGAAACGTCTTCAAATGCTCCAATGGTTGAATGTTGGACTCTGGCTAAGCTCCGAGGTAGTCCGGATCGCCCTTGGTTCCCGATCGGCTTCATCGAAGATGATCCACACGAATGACGCCAGTTCTAGCTCCAACTTCAATCAAATTGAAGCAACTCTCATTTTGGGTGTGCTAAACATCAAAATGAAAGAGATGTAGTTTGAAAAATGAACTCTCTTGCTCTCCTTCTTTCTTTTGTTCTTGGATGAGAGAGAAAGAAAAACATACCAATGAACTCATGATTGGATGAGAAGATTAGAAACTCTACACATCAAAGCCATCCCTTTTTCCTCTCATACAAGTGTCATGTATAATGGATGAGTAAGCAAAAGAAAAATCCTCCACCTCACCACTTAACATGCAAAAAGAATAAAGGAGAAAAAGAAAATACATATTAATGTATATTACACACACACACACACATAAATATATAAATATACATGACATGTAACATGCACATGATATGTAAAAAAATAAAAGAGAGTGTTAATAACACAATAATACTAGTTTATATATGCATCATCATATATAAGAAATATCATTAAATCAACACTTGATCTATGTAAGTCGATGTCGCACACTCCACAGGGTTTGTAGAGAGGCGAAATTAACAAAAAATTCTTTTATTGCAAGCAATATCGACTAAATTTCCAAGATCGACCATAAGCTTTAACTAGCAATACTAATAAAGGTTCTAATCTACTATGAAGTGATTTATACCTTTGTGTTCAAGTCCTTCGGGTTTTCTTATCCTCTTCTTAAGCTCCTCGTTTGTATGGATCGAGCTTGGTTATCGGCCTTTTCGTGTCGAAGAAGATCCACCTGAGAGTCTATGGTTCAAGCTCTAACCTCTAGAATGAGGTAACTAAAGTACCTAGTTTGCTTATCTATGTAGCTTAGGAGATGTAGATATTGTTTATTGGATTAATCTGTCTCAATAACCCTAGGTTTCTCAACTCATGAGAGTGTTTAGGGTTTGAGGAAGAAGAAGAGAGCAAAGGAGCAAAGAGAGTGTTATGTGTAGAATGAGATGAAGAATGGCTAAGTGATAATATCAAGCATATCATTTACATTAAAAATAATGTGGCATGCTTCAATAATTATCAAATGAGTGAGTCATCTAATGTAGTCATGCTTCAACCATGCTTAAAAACACCTCATACCTCCATCTCATTATCCATTTAAACATAATGGATTTATCACAAATGAGGTGTCTTTCTCTAGAAACACTCTTATGAAAATACAAGAATACCCCTCACCGTAGATACATACCCGTATTCGTACTACGAATACCAAGAGATGAAAATAATTCGATATTATAATACTAGAATGCAGCTTAATCCTAAGCCTGCTAGTATTATCCGTCCGATCAAAAATACGTTTAGCTAGTACACGTATATGATCGAAACCATGCACGTAAAACCATACGGCCTCTACATCGTTTCGCCTGAACCAGGAAAACCCTCTATGTAGGACTCTGAAGACTCGACAGTACGCTGGCAGTGGATTTAACCATAAGCACGTCAGTGGCACTAGCTGTACGTAACGGCTATCCAGGTATCTGTCGAAAAGAAGGCCGACAAGCAAACTCGTCTGAACTCCTACTGAGCATGTCCGTAACAATCTCCGTACAGTCCGGTCTGTTCGTCTGAGAGTATCGCATGCCAAGTCTAGAGGGTGGAAAATGTCAGACCCCTAATAACCTGACAAGTCGTGACGATGTAGCTCAAGACCATCCGAGAATCTACTACTCTAACTATCAGTAATTCTCAATCCGCCCTGACCAGGGACTTATGGTGTTGGCCGACCGAACACAGCGCGACATCGACTTCCTATACCGGGAGAGCCGAATCCCCAACAATCACCCACTGCCTCCATGTGGCTCGGGACTGTATCCAACTAAAACATGTTTGCACGTCTCAGTAGAGCCGTGGTAGGGTAGTAATCAAAGCACGATGGGAACTCACACGAGACAAATGATGACCTCAGGTCGACAGACTATCTGTACTCATGTCACCTGAGAACTGCTATCTGACAATAAGTATAATACCATCAGCTAGTTCTCGACGAGTCCGTCCAGTGTACTCACCCCCAGTGAGTACATGTATACAATCTTAGGTGCATCATACCAATGGCTGTGGGACCAACTATCACCCCTCGTCAGGGTCTAGAAATGTATACACTAGTCTACTCTGGAGTAACGATGCCCGGTCTCGATACTCCCACGACTAGGGACATTTAAGGATGTGCTTATTGACTACCCAGCTCCAACAAGTATGATTGCCATCATAACGCTGGTAGTCAAGCAAGGATCCTAAAGGCTTTATCAACATGTATAAGCGATATGAAATAACAAGTAAAACATATTACATGTTAAAATAAAGGCAAACCAAATAGAATACTATCATATTGAGCAAGATTTTTCTGTACATACATATCCCTAGCATCATATACAATGTAGGCCTCTAGGGCATACATATCCAACAATCTCCCACTTGCACTAAGGCATGTTATTGGCGTATTGAGTACCCAACGTCTGCACTAGAGCCAGTTGCTAGCGTACCGCATACAACATCTCGAACAGTCTCTCGAACTGGACTTGAAGGATGGCCTTGGTGAATGGATATGCCGTGTTGTCCTTTATATCTACTCTCTGCACCTCGATCTCCCGGCGATCCACGATCTCCCTGATCAGGTGATACCGCCTCAATATATATCTGGATTTCTGATGGGACTGTGGTTCCTTTGCCAAATCCATGGCTCCATTGTTATCGCAATACAAAGGTATTGGATCAGCAATGGATGGAACCACCTGAAGTTCAGAAACGAACTTTCTCATCTAGACTGCCTCTTTTGTGGCATCGTTAGCAGCGATGTACTCAGCCTCCATCGTCGAGTCTGCTATGGTGTCCTGTTTGGAGCTCTTCCAAAAGACCGCCCCTCCATTGAGGGTAAACACATAACCCGAAACGGATTTAGAGTCATCCTTGTCACTTTGGAAGCCAGAGTCTGTAAAAGCCCGATCTAGAGGTCCCCATTACCGTACACCAAGGACATCTCCTAGTCCTTCTCAGGTACTTAGAATGTTCTTTACGGCTATCCAATATTTCTCACCTGGGTTAGACTGATACCTTCTTACGAAGCTGAGTGCGTAAGCTACATCTGGTCTGGTACACAACATCGCATACATTATCGACCCCACCGCCGAAGCATAGGGTACAATGCTCATGCGAGCCCTCTCCTCATCAATCTTGGGAGACATCTCTTTGGAGAGGGTGATTCTATGACAAGCGGGTAAATTACCGCGCTTGGAATCTTTCATACTAAACCTCTTTAGTACGGTGTCTATGTACTTTGAATGTGAAAGTCCCAACATTCTTTTAGATCTGTCACGATAGATCTTAATCGCCAAAATGTACGAGGCATCACCCAGGTCTTTCATATAGAACTTCTGTGACAAGAATAGCTTGGCCGATTGTAGCATAGGAATATCATTTCCTATCAGGAGAATGTCATCTACGTATAAAACGAGGAATACCACAGTTCTCCCTACAGTTTTCTTACAAGGTTCATCTGTATTTTTGATAAAGTCAAATTCCTTGACCGTCTCATTAAAGCAGATATTCCAACTCCGTGATGCCTGCTTTAATTCATAAATGGATTTAAGCAACTTGCACACCTTTCCGCTGCTCCCACTGTCTATGAAACCCTCTAGTTGATCCATGTAAACACACTCTTCTAAACTTCCATTCAAAAAAGCGGTTTTAACATCCATCTGCCAAATGTCATAGTCATGGAAGACAGCAATAGCAAGTAGGATCCGAATGGATTTAAGCATAGCCACTGGTGAAAAAGTTTCGTCATAGTCCAATCATAGTCTTTGACGAAAACCTTTAGCAACAAGTCTAGCTTTGTAGGTTTCTACCTGTCCATCTACACCAATCTTCTTTTTAAAGATCCATTTGCATCCAACGGGTTTTACCCTAGGAGGAGAAACATCCAAAGTCCATATTTTATTGGTGTACATGAATTCCATCTCAGATCGCATAGCATCCAGCCACTTCACCGAGTTTCTACTCGTGATGGCTTACTGAAAACTAGTCGGCTCATCATCATCGATGATGCAATCCTCTCGATCCCCGTCTATGAGAAAACCGTAGTATCTCTCGGGCGGATGAGACTGCCTACTAGATCTGCGGAGTGGCATAGGTTCGTCCGGTTCTATTGAAATCTCAGGTTCTACTAAGTCTTCAGTAATAGTTTGTGGTTCTGGAATTTCTTCCAGGTCGATTGCGCTCCCACTAATCTCCTTTTCAAGAAATTGAGTTTCCATAAAGCGGGAATGATGAGAAATAAAGACCTTTTGTTCCTTAGCGTAATAGAAATAATACCCCCTAAAGTTCTTGGGGTATCCCACAAACTTACATAATACTGAACATGCCTCGAGCTTGTCCGGATGAACCTTTTTGACAAAAGCAGGATAACCCCATATCTTAAGATACTTAAAACAGGGTTTCTTCCCACTCCACATTTCATATGGAGTGGTAGGCACAAACTTAGTTGGAATCTTATTCAATAGGTATGCAGCAGATTCTAGTGCATAACCCCAGAAGGATGGCGGCAACTCAGCATTACTCATCATGGAACACACCATATAAAGCAAAGGTGCGATTCCGTCTTTCTAATACACCGTTGTGTTGTGGTATGTATGGAGGAGTAAGCTGAGAGAGAATTCCATTCTCTTTTAGATATTTCAGGAACTCAGCACTTAAGTATTCACCATCCCGATCAGATCGGAGCATCTTGATGCTTTTGCCGGTTTTCTTTTCCGCTTCATTCTTATACTCCTGGAATTTCTCAAAGGCCTCGGATTTATGCTTCATTAAGAATACATGTCCATACCTTAAGAAATCATCGGTAAAAGTAATGAAGTAGGAATAACCACTTCTTGTATGCGTAGACATTAGCCCACACACGTCACTGTGTATGAGTCCCAGGAGCTTAGTGGATCTTTCTCCGTGTCCAGTGAACGGATTTTTGGTCATCTTTCCTATGATTCATGATTGACAAGTTGCATATGATCGATACTCAAACGAATCTAAATATTCATCTTTATGTAACTTAGTTAATCGTGTTTCATTAATAAGACCAAGTCTACAATGCCATAAGAAAGCTTGATTTGATTCTGGAGCTTTTCTTTGTAGCGTGTTTTGGACGTTGAAAACTTGATTTGATTGAGAACATATATCCCGTTATTAAGTGTACCCGACCTAATCATTTCATGATTTAGGTGAATGTTTATGACATTGGTTTCAAGTGAAAAATTATATCCTTCATTAGATAACAAAGATACAGATATAATATTACACATCATACTGGGTATACAAAAGCAGTTATGTAACAACAAAATATATCCACTCATCAATCCAAGGTGATATTCTCCTACTGCAATAGCATCCACACTGGTTTCGTTGCCAACCCTGGGGGTCATATCAAAACTCTACGGCTTCTCAGCGTCTACAAAGAATTACAGATGTGAGATCCTGATCCGGTATCCAATACCCGGAAGTAGAGTTAATAGAGAAACAGTTTTCAATCACAAACACACCTGAAACCGAAACCACAGCTTGCTTTGTGTCCTGATTCTTGGCTTTTAAAGCCCTGCAATCTTTCTTCCAATGTCCTTTCTTATGACAGTAGAAGCACTCTTCCTTTGTGGATGCTCCCCCGATCTTATTCTTTTTCTTGCATTGCACCTTCGCATTCCTCCTCTCGGTTTGGTGGGGGCCTTATTCTTCTTCCCCTTGGTTTTAGTCTTGGATTTAGTGGAAGAAAATTTCCCGACAAACAGAGCAGGTATTTCTTTGGATTTTTTCAAGATGCTCTCTGCCACCCTCAACATATTGAGGAGCTCAGGAAGTGAAACTTCCAGCTTTTGCATATTGAAATTCAATATGAATTGGGCATAGGTGGAGGGAAGGGACTGTAGAATTAAGTCGGTATACAACTCATTCTCCAACGTAGTTCCTAGGTCTGCGAGCTCTTTTATGAGAGTAATCATCTTTAGGACATGGTCCCCAACAGATGATCGGACAACCAACCTCGCTTGAAATAGTTTCTTCGAGGTCTCGTATCTTGCGATACGAGATTGCTCTCCATATAAATCTTTGGTATAGAGGAAGATGGAAGCAAGGCCCATCTTCTCGTGCCGCCTCTGATGTTCGTTATCCATGGAGGCCAGCACGAGACACTTGGCTTTCGCGTAATCCAGATCTCAAGTCTTACGGACCTAAATGTCCGTGACCGAGGATGTCGGACCTGGAATAGAGGGGGTTTAGCCATGAGGATGTATGAAACCTTATCATAAGTAAGGGCCATTTGGATGTTCCTCAGCCAGTCTTTATAGTTTGGCCCAGTCAATTTGTTTTTATATAGTATAAGCTTAAGTCACGTCATGGTCGCTGCAATTAGGAGAGAGAAAAGAAACACTCAGCATATGCTCTTGCAAGTTTAGATTAATTATTAGTTTATCTAAACAGGATGGCTTCCCACTGTTTCCTCAAATTCTCCTTCAAACCCTAAAAGAAGAATTAGTCAGGATTAATCGCACCCTATACGTTCACTTATCTTTCGGTCAGGCCAGTGTTGGTACTTCGGAGGGAGGCCCCCCGTGCTTTCGCACATACCCAATTAAATAACCTCGTTTTTCCAGAGGCGTAGCCCCGTTAACACCTTTCTAGACACCTACTTGATTAGCTAATTGCAAAGCGAAAAATTCTCCCGAAGAGTAGCGGATATTCACGGTAGGATCGGGACCCAACTATCATTGTGTGATAATTTTGAAGGAAGCCTACCAAACTACCACACTCTAGAAAGTATGCATCACTAGCAAGTTTCCTGTATGTTTGAAACTCCCGATGTAGTTTTTGCCCCGAGCGCTTATAACGTTGATGAAGGTCAAAACATTATAAGTCGCAAGTCAAGTTCAACCCGTCATTATCCAGATTAATCTAGACCCATTCATACAAGCCCTTGACGAAGGCCAAAATAGCTGTATGCCTATCCTGGATTAATGCATCTATCTATGCTAAAAATAAGCACCCACTAGCTACCAAACACTATGCCTTGGCGAAGGTCAAAACACATAACATGAATACTAGTAGATACCTATCTGAAATGACGGAGGGCTACGGCTGGTTTTGGCAAAAACCGTTAATGTAATGAACTTAATATAGTCGAAGGAACCGGATAGCTTTTGAAAAAGGGTGGTTTAAGCTCCGCTTTTAAAAGTTGTTTTTGAAGAAAACCGGGTGATTTTGCAATTGTTCCAACGACGTCAGATATTAGGTTTATTACTTTGCATTAAGTGAGATTAATGCAGTCCCATCAATTAACCTTATCACACCACAAAAAAAAACGAAAATAGAATGTACGTATATGTCATCCGCATTCGCCACGGGGCTCCGCCATGCACCGTTAGGTTACTTAACTAACGGCAGAGCGGGGGCGAGACTAGCGCGGATGCAAAACATATACAACATTTATTTATACATAGATATATATATATATATATATATATCCATCATAGGCATGATAAGCAACACAGGCAGATATAAGCATCACAGAGAATAGAAAAATGGATCAACTAGGAACATTTGCATTTCAATAAGCCGCCTATGAAATACAGTCCTCCACGGTCGTGTGAATAGCCGAGTGTGAATCATCCTAGACCCCTACGAGTGCGGCAAGCTATCTACCAATCCTAGAATTGGATGACCCGGGTCTTGACTCCTCGAGATGGCCACCCGTTGAATCCTAGAACCCGGTAGCTTGTGCACTCGTCTATGGGTCAAATCTAGATGTGGAAATGAAAATTAATATACAGACGGTGACTACATCCTCAACCCGGATGCGCCCCAATAAAAGAATATACATGAATTATTACATGAATTACAAAAAATCCACTCACATCTAGATTCACACCGGGCCATTCACACGACGATCCATGAAACCATTCGCATCCGAACATCACAAGATATGTGCAACCCCTTCTAATCGACGTATAGCGATTAGAAGACGTTTAAGAACACATATACACATTAATAAAGCAAGTAAAGAAAACCATTACGTTAGAATTCAACGCACAATTAGCGAACGAAACTAATTTTTCAAGACTTGAAAAACTGTCCACTAAAGTCACCAAAAAAATCGTTTTAAGCCAATCCGGGAGTCGAAACGAACTCGAAACCCGTCCGAATCTTCGCGGAGGCGAAGGGGATAAAATCAAATTTTGATCCGGGGGCATCGGGGAGGTACCCATCCCCCGGGGGCCACCATGCGGTGGCCTCCAAGGGAAGGCAGACCCGAGAGCACCTTATTGGGGTGCTCTCGGGTCACCCCCAAGTTCGCCTTTTGGTGGTCTTGGGGGGTGGACCTGGCCTTTGGTCCACCCCGAGGTATCCCCGGGGTGCCCATGCTTCACCCCGCAGCTTCTCGATTCAAACCGTGAGCCCGCGGGGTGTGCAAACATCTCAAAATTTCATTTTTAGGGACTGTTTTTGTCGGCAGTTCATACGCGACAAAAACGGCGGATTTCAAACGTCGCTATGATCTATCTAAGGCTTATGAAGTGGCTTTGATACCATGTAAGTCGATGTCGCATACTCCACAGGGTTTGTAAAGAGGCAGAATTAACAAAAAATTCTTGTATTGTAAGCAACAACGACTAAACTTCCAAGATCGACCATAAGCCCTAACTAGCAATACTAACAAAGGTTCTAATCTACTATGAAGTAATTTATAACTTTGTGTTCAAGTCCTTTGGGTCTTCTTATCCACTTCTTAAGCTCCTCGTTTGTACGGATCGAGCTTGGTTATCGGCCTCCTCGTGTCGAAGATGATCCACCCGAGAGTCTATGGTTCAAGCTTTAACCTCTAGAATGAGATAACTAAAGTACCTAGTTTGCTAACCTAGGTAGCTTAGGAGATGTAGAGATTATTTATTTGATTAATTTGTCTCAATAATCCTAGGTTTCTCAACTCATGAGAATGTTTAGGGTTTGAGGAAGAAGAAGATAGCAAATGAGGAAAGAGAGTGTTGTGTGTAGAATGAGATGAAGAATGGCTAAGTGATAATATCATGCATATCATTTACATTAAAAATAATGTGGCATGCTTCAATAGTTATCCAAATGAGCGAGTCATCTAATGTAGCCATGATTCAACCATGCTTAAAAAACACCTCA
This sequence comes from Agapanthus africanus, assembly GCA_030015575.1. Taxonomy (NCBI): domain Eukaryota; kingdom Viridiplantae; phylum Streptophyta; class Magnoliopsida; order Asparagales; family Amaryllidaceae; genus Agapanthus; species Agapanthus africanus. The sequence goes on along the minus strand of JASDDO010000247.1, from coordinate 129,618 downwards.
TACCTCCACCTCATTATCCATTTAAACATAATGGATTTATCACAAATAAGGTGTCTTCTTTATCACAAATAAGGTGTCTTCTTCTAGAAGCACTCTTGTGAAAATACACCGTATATACATACCCGTATTCGTACTACGAATACCAAGAGATAAAAATAATCCAATATTATAATACTAAAATGCGGCTTAATCCTAAGCATGCTAGTATTATCCGTCCGATCAAAAATACGTGTAGCTAGTACACGTATATGATCGAAACCATGCACGTAAAACCATACGGCCTCTACATCGTTTCGTCTGAACCAGGGAAACCCTCTATGTGGGACTCTAAAGACTCGACAGGACGCTGACAGTGGGTTTAACCACAAGCACGTTTATGACACCAGCTGTACGTAACGGCTACCCAGGTATCTGTCGAAAAGAAGGCCGCTAAGCAAACGCGTCCAAACTCCTACTGAGCATGTCCATGACTATCTCCGTACAGTCCGGTCTATTCATCTGAGAGTATCGCATGCCGGGTCTAGGGGTGGAAAACGTCAGACCTCTAATAACCTGACAAGTCATGCCGATGTGGCTCAAGACCATCCGAGAATCTACTAATACAAATATCAGTAATTCTCAATCCGCCCTGGCTAGAGACTTATGGTATTGGCCAACCGAACACAGCGCGACATCGACTCCCTATACCGGGAGAGACGAATCCCTAACAATCGCTCACTTCCTCCATGTGGCTCAGGACAGTACCCAACTAAAACTTGTTTGCACGACTCAGTAGAGCCGTGGTAGGGTAGTAATCAAAGCATAGTAGGAACTCACACGAGACAAATGACAACCTCAGGTCGACAGACTATCTGTACTCATGTCACCTGAGAACTGCTATCTGACGATAGGTATAATACCATCTAGCTAGTTCTCAGCGAGTCCGTCCAGTGTACTCACCCCCAGTGAGCATATGTATACAATTTTAGGTGCATCATACCAATGGCTGCGGGACCAACCATCGTCCCTCGTCAGAGTCTAGAAGTGTATACACTAGTCTACTCTGGAGTATCGATGCCCGGTCTCGATACTCTCACGACTAGGGACATTTAAGGATGTATTTATTGACTACCCATCCTACAAGTATGATTACCATCATAACGCTGGTAGTCAAGCAAGGATCCTAAGGGGTTTATCAACATGTATAAGCGATATGAAATAACAAGTAAAACATATCACATGTTAAGATAAAGGCAAACCAAATAGCATACTATCATATTGAGCTAGATTGTCCTGTACATACATATCCCTAACATCCTATACAATGAAGGCCTCTAGGGCATACATATCCAACAGATTCAATGACCCGGTTCAATCATAAATTGGCTAGTATCACCCGTCTGATTAATACATGTATTACATACACATGTTTAATTTGACCCCGCGCGCATCGCCGTACGTGCACTACATCATTTCGCTAGAATGGGAAAACCCTCTGTGTAGGACTCTAAAGACTCGACAATACGCTGGCAGTAGGTCTGGTTCATATCCGATTGAACTGAAATACTTTCAGATCAATTCCCCACCCGGTTAACTTATAAGCATGTTAGCGGTACTAGCTGTACATAACAGCTACCCATGTATTGAACGAAAAGCCAGTCAACAAGAAAGCTCGTCCTTACCCTGCTAGATCCTATCAGTGACATTCACCATACAGTCAAGTCTCTTCGTCTAAGACTGTCACATACCGGGTATGGGAGGTGGAAACCGTTAGACTCCCAATAACCCGATAAGTTGTGCTGATGTCAAGCTCATATCCATCCGAGAAACTACTGATAACACTTATCAGTAAATCTCGTCTGCCTTGGCTAAAGAATTATGGTCATAGCCAGCTGTGCACAATGCGACATCAACTCCCTATACCAGGAGAGACGAATTCTCTTGACCGCTCACTGCTTCCATATGCTTCGGGACTATACCCAACTAAAACATGTTTGCACGGCTCTTTAAAGCCATGGTAGGGTAGTAATCTAAGTACCGTGGAAACACACACAAGACACTATGGCGATCTTGGGTCTAGGGACTACCCTGTACTCATGTTACCAGAGAACTGCTATCCGAAGATTGGTATAATACCATCTAGGAGTTCTCGGTGAGTCCGTCCAGTGTAACTCATCCAATGAGCATCTATATACAATTATCGGTGTCAAACACCAATGGCTATGGGATCAGCAATCGCCCCGTATGTAGGGTTCCTAGGCACTCTTGTGAAGGTTCAAAAGGCATCAAACATGCCCGGATAAAACTTTAGACGTGCCGAACAACCCAAAGCCGGGATCTTTGCTAGATTATTAGGGTTTAACATGCAAGATGATAACTTTTATCTAAGTGTGAGGGATTACAACCTTTGTAGTCCGCTCCTTCACTTCACAAGCTCCGAGTAGAAGTCCCTTTGCCGCGATCCACGATCTCCCGGACTCATGAGAGACTCCACGACTCGAACAATCCATGCTAGCTCGAAGTATTCCAAATCTCCGATGATCTACCTCGAAGTTGCAAAGACTCAAGCTTTCTCACTCTAAAGAGATGAACACACTAATCTCATGGGCTAGATGAGATGAGGATGAGAGAGTAGTAATTTTTCTTTCTTTTTAAATCATTTTCTCATATTTATTCATCACATAAAGAAAATCAAGAAGGCTTTCTTCAAGAGAGAAGAAGATGATAATGGAAAAGATAATAAGATTAATCCTTTTGTGATGAATAGAAATAAAAGCTATATGATTGATTAGTAAACCATGGTCAAGGATGAGTGGCTAGGATTTAGTAGAGAAATAACTAGAGTTAGGGTTTGGTTGGGTTAAATAAGTGTCATCCAAAAATATCCTAAGAATGACAAAAGAATAAAGCTTCTAGAAGGTGCATGAAGCATCCAACCCTAATCAAACCCTAACCTCAATTAATCATCCTTAAACATGTTTAACAATTAATCATATCATGTCATAATAATATATATCACATATATATTATATATTTGCAACAAAAGAAAATAATACAATTAACATATATCGCATATATATCAATGTATCATCCACTGAGAAAATGAAATAATAAAGCGAGCCAATATTAGATAATGTAATACAATATATCATATATATTATTATACATTAAATCATCGAATCAACACTTGATTCGACGATCCGGCTATATCGAATATTACCGACTAATATATCATGTACCGATTCATCGAATCAACACTTGATCCGATGACCCGGTTCATATCTAAATATCGCGAGAATATAATACGGTATCCCATATCGCATTATTCTCGGTCCTGCACATATCACATATGTGCCTCTACTCCGTTTCGCCTGAGCCAAGAAACCTCTGTGTAGGACTCTAAAGAATCGTCAATACGCCGGTAGCGGGTGATGATCATATCAAACACCCACAAGCTGCAAGCGGTCAGCTAAACGTAACAGCCACCCAGGTATTGAGCGATCAGAAGATCAACAAGCTAGCATGTGCGTTCTCCTGTGAATCCGATCAGTAACATTCCCGTACAGTCCGGTCTGTTCGTCTGATATGTCGCATATCAAGTCTAGGGGTGGTATACGTCAGACCCCAGTAACCGATAAGTCGTGTCGATGTATGGCTCATAACGGGTCGAGAAACTACTAGTAACACTTACCAGTAAATCTCTATATCAGCCCTGGCCAGGGACTTCCAGTTATACCCAATCGAACACAGCACAACATCAACTCCCTATACCGGGAGAGACGAATCCCCTCCTATCGCTCATTGCCTCCATGTGATTCGGGACTGTACCCAAAAGCCACCATTTTGCACGCCCTCTTGGACGTGGTAAGGTGGAAATCATAGCACAGTGGGAATCACACAAGACTCTATGACGATCTCGGGTCTACAGAATACCCTGTACCAGTGTCACCGGAGAACTGCCATCTGACGTGTGGTATATCACCATCTGGGAGTTCTCGGCGAGTCCGTCCAGTGTACCCAGTCTCCACTGAGCACCCGTACACCATCTCTGATGTCTAACACCGATGGATATGGGATCATCCATCGCCCATCATATGGGTCAAGATGCGTATACGCTAGTCTACTCTGGTGTATCGATGCCCTGTCTCGATATACCCTCGACTAGGAACAGTTATAGGATGTACTCATCGACTACCGCGGCCCCACTAGTATGATCTCATCATAGTCCCAGTAGTCGAGTACAGATCCTAAGGGCTTTATCAACATGTGAGAGTAAAACAGTAAACCAATACAAGTCAACATGTTAAGATAAAGTGAAACCAAATAGCATACTATCATGACGAGCAAGAAAGTCATCTCTATATATATCCAAGCATCCATTATAATATACATCATATGTACAACAATGGCCTCTAGGGCATATACATAACTAACAATCTCCCACTTGCACTAAGGCCAGCTGCTGTAGTATCGCATACCTAGCATCCCGAATAATCTCTCAAACTGTATCTGGGGAATAGCCTTCGTGAATGGATCCGCAGTGTTGTCCTTCGTATCTACTCTCCTGACCTCGATCTCCCGGCGATCAACTATCTCCCTGATCAGGTGATACCGCCTCAGAATATGTCTGGACTTCTGATGGGACCTGGGTTCCTTGGCCAAAGCCACAGCTCCATTGTTATCGCAATACAGAGGTATTGGATGCTCAATGGATGGAACCACACCAAGTTCACTAATGAACTTCTTTATCCAGACAGCCTCCTTGGCAGCATCGTTGGCAGCGATGTATTCAGCCTCCATCGTCGAGTCTGCAACGGTATCCTGTTTGGAACTCTTCCAACATACCGCCCCTCCATTGAAGACAAAACCCGAATGCGACTTAGAGTCGTCCTTATCACTTTGGAAGCTGGAATCGGTAAAGGACTCCACCTGGAGTTCTCCGTTACCATACACCAAGAACATCTCCTTAGTCCTTCGTAAGTACTTGAGGATGTTCTTCACAGCTGTCCAGTGACTCTCTCCAGGATCTGCTTGATACCGACTCACTACACTTAGTGAGTATGCTACATCGGGTCTGGTACATAGCATCGCATACATGATAGAGCCTACTGCAGAAGCATAGGGTATCCCTTGCATGCGAGCTCTCTCCAAATCAGTCTTGGGAGACATCTCTTTGGAGAGAGTGAGTCCAGAGATCGTGGGTTGGTTCCCACGTTTGGATTCTTCCATACTAAACATCTTTAGTATGGTATCAATGTACCTGGATTGGGACAATCCCAGTATCCGTTTAGATCTATCTCTATAGATCATGATTCCCAATATGCAGGAGGCATCACCTAGATCTTTCATTGAGAATCTCTGTGATAAGAAGAGCTTGACTGATTGCAGCATAGGAATATCATTTCCTATCAAGAGTATGTCATCCACGTACAATACGAGGAAGACAACCTTACCCTCTGCTACCTTCTTATAGATACAAGGTTCATCTATATTTTTGATGAAGTCAAACTCTTTGACTACAACATCAAAACAGATGTTCCAACTCCGCGATACTTGCTTTAACCCATAAATGGATTTAAGCAGCTTGCACACCTTTCCGCTGCTCCCACTATCTACGAAGCCCTCTGGCTGAGTCATGTACACGCTCTCTTCTAAATCACCGTTTAGAAAGGCGGTCTTAACATCCATTTGCCAGATTTCGTAGTCATGGTATGCAGCAATGGCAAGTAAGATCCGGATGGACTTAAGCATAGCCACTGGAGAAAAGGTTTCGTCATAATCCACACCTGGACGTTGACGAAAACCCTTTGCTACAAGTCTAGCTTTGAAAGTCTCAACTTTTCCATCTACACCAAATTTCTTTTTAAAAATCCACTTGCTCCCAATGGGTTTTACCCCTTCAGGAGCATTTTATAAAATCCATACTTTATTGGTGTACATGGATTCCATCTCAGATCGCATTGCATCCAGCCATTTCACAGAGTCACCACTCGTGATGGCCTGCTCGAAACTAGTGGGTTCATCATCATCCATGATGCAATCCTCGCTTCCACCATCAATGAGAAAACCGTAGTATCTCTCAGGTGGACGAGAAACCCTACTAGATCGGCGGAGAGGCTGGGGTTCGTCGGGTACTACTGAATCCTCTGGTTCCATTAAATCATCTGCCGTAGTTTGTGTTGCTGGAACCTCTTCCAGTTCTACCTCATTGCCATCAATTTCTTTCATAAGAAAACCCCTTTCTAAAAAGGTGGCATGTCGAGAAACAGACACTTTTTGTTCCTCGGAGTGGTAGAAGATATACCCTCGCGAATGTTTGGGATATCCAATAAACTTACATAAGACAGATCTTGCCTCGAGCTTGTCCGGATTTTGTCTTTTGACATAGGCTGGACAACCCCATATCTTAATATACATAAGAGATGGTCTCTTCCCTTTCCATATCTCATATGGAGTGGTAGGCACTGATTTAGTAGGAACCATATTTAATAGATGTATGGCTGTCTCAAGCGCATACCCCTAGAAGGAAGGTAACTCAGCCTCGCTCATCATAGAGCGTACCATATCTAATAGGGTGCGATTCCTCCGCTCAGATACACCGTTGTGCTGTGGTGTATAAGGAGGAGTAAGCTGAGAGAGAATCCCATTCTCTTTTAGATAATCTAAAAACTCACCGCTTAAGTATTCACCTCCTCGATCAGATCGAAGAATCTTAATACTTTTGCCCGTTTGGTTCTCTACTTCGTGCTTATATTCTCTGAATTTCTCAAAAGCTTCATACTTGTGTTTCATCAGAAACACATGTCCGTATCTAGAGAGATCGTCAGTGAATGTAATGAAGTAGGAAGAACCGTTCCTGGCATGCGTAGACATGGGACCGCATACATCACTATGTATCAGTCCTAAGAGTTCAGTAACTCTTTCTCCGTGTCCATTAAACGGAGCTTTGGTCATTTTTCCTTTGAGACATGAATGGCAAGTATCATAAGATGATAATTCGAACGGATTCAAATAACCATCTTTATGTAACTTAGCCAGTCGTGTCGCATTGATATGACCAAGTCTACAATGCCACAAGTAGGATTCGTTCATATCTGAACTTTTCCTCTTGTGTGTGTTATGTATATTCAGCACTGTATTCTGATTTAGAATGAATATACCATTATGTAACGAGCCTGATGCAATCAACTTTTGATCTAGGAATATGTTCATAATATTATCCTTTACTACAAAATTATATCCTTCTTTACTTAATAAAGAAACTGAAATAATGTTGCACATCATGTTCGGTATATAATAGCATTCATTTAGAATCAGTGTATTACGACTTGGTAATACAAGGTGATATTCGCCAACTGCTTTGGCTACAATACTTGCACCGTTCCCTACTTGAACGGAATGATCACCTTTTCCCAGTTCTCTACCTTTACGTAGCCCATGTAACTGTTTACATATGTGGGATCCTGATCCGGTATCTAATACCCAGGACGTAGGGTGAACTGAGAAACAGTTCTCAATAACTAACACACCCGAAGAAGATGCATCAACATGCATGTTCTTTTGGACGGCGTGAGAATCCAGATATTCTCCTGTTTCCTGTTCAGTCTTATAACTCTTATAAGAAAGAACGGGTCCAACGTTCCCTTGCTCAGTATAATAAGCGGGTTCAGTCAATACATCAATATTATTATCTTGATTATGACCTGACGTGGTCGCTACCTGGAGAGAGAGAGAAGAAAACACTTTAGCGTATGCTCTTGCAAGATTAGATTGGTTATTATCTTATCTAATCAGGATGTCTCCCACTGTTTTTATCAAATCTACCTTAAAACCCTAAAAGGTAAGATTAGCCGGGATTAATTACACCCTACAATTTCGTCAATCTTTCAGCCAGATCAGTGTCGGTACTTTGAGGGAGGTTCCCCGTGCTTTCGCACGGACCTAATTAAAGTAAACCTCGTTTTCCCAGAGGCGTAACCCCGTTAACACTTTTCTAGACACCTACTTGAATGACTAATTGTCCTGTGTAAAACTCTCCCAGGAGTAACTCTTACTCGCAGTGGGTATCGGGATCCAACTATCTCATAGGAGGTATGCAATCTCATTGCAAATTTCAACACTTGAAATTCCCGATAAAACTTTTACCCCTAGCGTCCCATGACCTTGACGAAGGCCAAACTACTCATAGAGCGCTAGTCAAGTTCAACCCGTTCATTTCTTGATTGAATTAAACCCACCCATACGACCCTTGACGAAGGCCAAACTACGCCGTACGAATACCCTAATCCAATCGCATCGTATGCTGACAGATAAGTACTAGTTAGCTACCGTACACTACGCCTTGACGAAGGCCAAACTACCGTAGCACGAATACTAAGTAGTATTTATCTGAAATGACGGAGGGCTACGCAGGTTTTCAGAAAAACCCTGAGCGTAATGAACTTGATATCATCGTAGAATCAAGTGTTTTTGAAAAGGAGTGTTTTTTAGGCTTTTCTTAGTTTCGCTAAAGGGGTCACTCCCGGTGAAGGGATCGTCGGCCCTTTCCTCATCGAATAAGGTGCAGGATATATCATATATACCGCTGTGCAAAGCAAAACACTAAAAGCATTCAAAAGACAAACCGCATTTTTGTAGCATCTTCCAGTTTCGCTAAAGGAGTCACTCCCGGTGAAGAGATCTCGGTCCTTTCCTCATCGAATAAGGTGCATGATATATCATATATATCACTGTGAAAAGCAAAACTGTAGCTACCCTTTTTATAAAGTTTTGATTCTACAACATCTTTAGGTTTCTTTTCCTTTTATTAATCTTATTAATAAAAATCCCATCAGCTTATACTTCCTAAGCATCACAGAAGGAACGAAAGCAGTAATATTTATATATCAGCATATATATATAGTATAAGCATTCGTCTCAGGCAGTAATATGATCTCATCACAGAACATTGCAGCAGAAGAACATATATGAAATATTGGATATACTAGGACGTCCGTGTTTTCAATACGAGCCTGTATAAAACACGGATTCCACGGTCGCGACGAATAGCCAAACCCACATCCCAAGACCCCTACGAGAGCGGCAAGTAACACTGCCAATTCTAGGGTTAGGAGACCCGGTCTCGACTCCTCGAGATGGCCTCCCACTGGACCCAAGAACCCGGTTACTTGTGCTCCCCTCCTTGGGTCTACCTAATGCGGAAAAGTAAATAATATACACTGGTGACATCAACCGCAACCTGGAAGTGCCCCAAATAAAAGAATATTACATTACAAATGAATTTTACATGAATGAAAATAAAAACCCTCATCTCACATAAAACCCCCGGCTATTCAGAACGCGACGATCCAATATAACATATCACAGCAACACATAATATCTCATATCATCAACGTAAGTAAATATGCGCATCCCAATTGTCGTTGACATATAGCAACGAAACCGGCGATATCACATATTACACTTACGGTCACAGAAAAGAAAGTGTAAAACTACAATATTTGGAATCCACAATCACTTTAGACATCGTAAATCCGAAATATCACATACTCCGCATTTCATGCCTAACTCTATGAATTCCACATATTGTATCACATTCCAGATAAATAGACAGTATTAAACTTTCCGAACAGATAATCAAATACCCAAAATTTCCCAAAGTGCTCAACTCTTGAGCGGAGTTCAAATAATCCCAGAATATGTCACAGTACCGGTGATCCAGCCGTAGAAGGGTCAAGCCAACGCCTCACATGTGGCACGCCGTACTGCCCCAAACCCGAAGGTTCAAAAGGCAGTTCAAGACGGTCACATAATCGAGTTAAGGTTTGTTGTCTTCTAGAGGGTCCACCGCTTAACTTGTACAATTTTTCCGAAAGATTTAAACCCGATAAAAATTCAACACTTGAAAGTTTTACGTGCCAGGAAAAAGTCGGTTAATGATATCCGTTCAACTAGTTTAACAATTTCTAAATATCCGGAAAGAAATACGAATTTAAAGTTTCCGATCGAGTCTACTATTACAAAACAAACCCCAGAATTTCAATCACCTGAAACAGATTAAAAATACCCAGAAGCATCAACAAGCACCTACGGACATTACCATAAAAGCCACGTGTCATGATTCCACTAATCCGCCGCGAAACCGCCGCGCAAGACATGCTTGCGCCGCGGTTCCGCCGCCGTTTAGTCGAGTTGGGGGCTCGGGTTTTATGGTAATTCTTAGAATTCCCTGCTGATTTTTTTACATATTTTTAATTCAGAAAAATCCCAAAATTTAAAAAATTTCCAAAGAGGGGTCTAATTTTGTCGTTTCGGCTTCGATCGGAGTTTTAACTTCGTAAACACATCGCCTAATGCTCTAGCTAGTCTCTGATACCACTGTAGGGTTTCTAGGCACTCTTGTGAAGGTTCAAAAGGCATCAAACATGCCCGGATAAAACTTTAGACGTGCCGAACAATCCAAAGCCTGGATCTTTGCTAGATTATTAGGGTTTAACATGCAAGATGATAACTTTTATCTAAGTGTGAGGGATTACAACCTTTGTAGTCCGCTCCTTCGCTTCACAAGCTCCGAGTAGAAGTCCCTTTGCCGCGATCCATGATCTCCCGGACTCATGAGAGGCTCCACGACTCGAACGATCCATGCTAGCTCGAAGTATTCCAAATCTCCGATGATCTAACTCGAAGTTGCAAAGACTCAAGCTTTCTCACTCTAAAGAGATGAACACACTAATCTCATGGGCTAGATGATATGAGGATGAGAGAGTAGTAATTTTGCTTTCTTTTTAAATCATTTTCTCATATTTATTCATCACATAAAGAAAATCAAGAAGGCTTTCTTCAAGAAAGAAGAAGATGATAATGGAAAAGATAATAAGATTAATCCTTTTGTGATGAATAGAAATAAAAGCTATATGATTGATTAGTAAACCATGGTCAAGGATGAGTGGCTAGGATTTAGTAGAGAAATAACTAGAGTTAGGGTTTGGTTGGGTTAAATAAGTGTCATCCAAAAATATCCTAAGAATGACAAAAGAATAAAGCTTCTAGAAGGTGCATGAAGCATCCAACCCTAATCAAACCCTAACCTCAATTAATCATCCTTAAACATGTTTAACAATTAATCATATCATGTCACAATAATATATATCACATATATATTATATATTTGCAACAAAAGAAAATAATACAATTAACATATATCGCATATATATCAATGTATCATCCACTGAGAAAATGAAATAATAAAGCGAGCCAATATTAGATAATGTAATACAATATATCATATATATTATTATACATTAAATCATCGAATCAACACTTGATTCGACGATCCGGCTATATCGAATATTACCGACTAATATATCATGTACCGATTCATCGAATCAACACTTGATCCGATGACCCGGTTCATATCTAAATATCGCGAGAATATAATACGGTATCCCATATCGCATTATTCTCGGTCCTGCACATATCACATATGTGTCTCTACTCCGTTTCGCCTGAGCCAAGAAACCTCTGTGTAGGACTCTAAAGAATCGTCAATACGCCGGTAGCGGGTGATGATCATATCAAACACCCACAAGCTGCAAGCGGTCAGCTAAACATAACAGCCACCCAGGTATTGAGCGATCAGAAGATCAACAAGCTAGCATGTGCGTTCTCCTGTGAATCCGATCAGTAACACTCCCGTACAGTCCGGTCTGTTCGTCTGATATGTCGCATATCAAGTCTAGGGGTGGTATACGTCAGACCCCAGTAACCGATAAGTCATGTCGATGTATGGCTCATAACGGGTCGAGAAACTACTAGTAACACTTACCAGTAAATCTCTATATCAGCCCTGGCCAGGGACTTCCAGTTATAGCCAATCGAACACCGCACAACATCAACTCCCTATACCGGGAGAGACGAATCCCCTCCTATCGCTCATTGCCTCCATGTGATTCGGGACTGTACCCAAAAGCCACCGTTTTGCACGCCCTCTTGGACGTGGTAAGGTGGAAATCAAAGCACAGTGGGAATCACACAAGACTCTATGACGATCTCGGGTCTACAGAATACCCTGTACCAGTGTCACCGGAGAACTGCCATCTGACGTGTGGTATATCACCATCTGGGAGTTCTCGGTGAGTCCGTCCAGTGTTCCCAGTCTCCACTGAGCACCCGTACACCATCTCTGATGTCTAACACCGATGGATATGGGATCATCCATCGCCCATCATATGGGTCAAGATGCGTATACGCTAGTCTACTCTGGTGTATCGATGCCCTGTCTCGATATACCCTCGACTAGGAACAGTTATAGGATGTACTCATCGACTACCGCGGCCCCACTAGTATGATCTCATCATAGTCCCAGTAGTCGAGTACAGATCCTAAGGGCTTTATCAACATGTGAGAGTAAAACAGTAAACCAATACAAGTCAATATGTTAAGATAAAGTGAAACCAAATAGCATACTATCATGACGAGCAAGAAAGTCGTCTCTATATATATCCAAGCATCCATTATAATATACATCATATGTACAACAATGGCCTCTAGGGCATATACATAACTAACACCGTACAGGGTCATGAAATGTATACACTAGTCTAAACTGGAATACCGATGCCCAGTCTCGATATTCCTACGACTGGGGACTTTTAAGGATGTGCTTATAGACTATCCAGTCCCCACTAGTATGATCCCTATCATAATCCTGGTATCAAGCAAAGATCTTATGGGCTTTATCATCATGTAGTAGTGATATGTTATAGCGAGTAAAATGTTTACTTATAAATGACAAATACAAACCAGATAGCATACTATTATCTCAAGCAAGACTGTACTTGGTAGAGGCCCTCCTCGAATTCAGTAATTGCATTCCTGCAACTACAATAATTGCCTTGAGGGCACTTATATCCAACAATCTCCCACTTGCACTCATGACCAATTATTGTGGTATCGCATACACACATCTCATGTGCTACTGCATACCCAACTTCTGTATTAACAGTTTCATAAACTGTGTTTGATAAACAGCCTCAGTGAATGGATCCGCTGCAAGGTTTCTATCTGTATCTCTCTGAATCTCAACTTCACGGAGATCAACTATCTCCCGAAATGAGCGATAGCTACCTTAGAACTTTGTTTGGATAGCTGATGGGGCCATGTTCATAATTGAACGTATTTATCCAGATAATTTCTTAGGATGTATCCTCCGCTGAGTCAAAAGCAGCATCCAGTGCCTTGACTACCTCAGTATCCCGCTTGGAACTCTTCCAATATATGGCTCCTCATAAGAGGGTAAACTAATGACTCTCAATAGATACTTTGTCACTCTTGTCACCATGGAAGTTGGAATCGGTAATCGCATCCCGAAAAAGTCTGCCATTACTATACACCAAGAACATCTCATATGTTCTTCACTCCTTCCTATGTTTCTCCAGGATTGGACTAATATTTACTTACTACACCAAGTGTAAAAGCAATATCTGGTCTAGTATATAACATCACATGGTTGACCTCACTTCCGAAGCATGTCGAATGTCATTCATGTAAGTCCCTCTTTTCATCAGTCCCGAAAGACATCTCTTTAGAGAGGGTAACCCCATTACCTGCGGGTATATTACCTCACTAGGAGTCCTCCATTCTAAACCAATTTAGAATGGTGTTAAGATATCTGAATTGGGACAATCCCAAAACCCATACTAGATCTAAATTTATATACCTAGTCACCAGAATCAATGATATATATATAATCCATAAGGGAGAAATGGTGACAACCAATGTTTGACCGAATCATAGAATAGGAACATCACTTCCTATCAAGAGTATGTCATCCACATCAATATGAGGAACCTGACACTACTCCCTACTGCCTTCTTACAAATACCAGGATCATGTCTAATTTTGATGAAGTCAAGCACTTTGACCGCAACATCAAAACAGATGATCTATCTCCGATATGCTTGCTTTAGTCTACAAATAGACTTAAGAAACTTGCATACTATTCGCTGCTCCAACTGACTAAGAAAATCTTCTAGTAAAGTCATATACACGTACACTTCTAAATTCAATTTGGAAAGACATTGTTGTCATCCTCATACCAGATATCATAGTCATGAAGACAACAGTGGCAAGTTATATCCGTATGGACTTCAGCACAGATAATGAAGTAACAGTATCATCACAATCTACAACGGGTATTTGATGAATACAGGTTAACTACAAGTCTGGCCTTATTAGGTTAATACATTTCCATTTGCACTGATCTTGAACGATCTGCTTGCTCCTTATGGGTTTTACCCCTTTCAGGAGCACATAAAAAAGTCTATGATTTGTTGTAGTGCATGGAGTCCAACTTGGATAACTTGGCATCCAGTTATTGGTCGGAAGTCACCACTTCCTATAGCATGCTGATAACTAGTAGGGTCATCATCACATAATGCAAGCCTTCTAGTCACCGTCTACAAGAAAAACCAAAGTATCTCTCGGGTGGCTGAGATCACCTACTAAATCTGCGGAGTAGCTATGATCTGTCAGGGTCAATTGAATTTTCAAGTTCTACTAAACATTCAGTAACCATTTATGGTTCTGAAACCATTTCCAGTTCTACCATACTCCCACTAATTTCTTTCATAAGAAATTTCTTTACCAAGGAGGTAGCGAGTCAAAAATAAAACGCTTTTGATCTTGAACAATGATAGAAGCTATCCTTTGCGTAAGCTTGGGATAACCCACAAACAGCTATTACCGAAACGTGTCTCGGGTTTGTCCGGATTATGATTTTAAGCACAAACCGGATAACTCAATATCTTAACAACTTTAAGATGAACACCATTCTATATCGCATATAGAAAAGAGGCACTTGTTTAGGTGGAACCAGTATCAATTGATATGCATCTATTTCTAGTGCATCCCCAAAATTGAAGAAGGCAACTCGGCATTACTCATCATGGAGCGCATCCGCGGATGAGATATTTGAGAGAGAATCACATTCTCAATACGGAATACCAAGTATCAACCCTATGTCCGTATGGACATCAGACAACATACATCACTGTGTATAAGTCCTTTGAGTTCACTAACTCAATTCCTGTATGTTGTTAATTTGAAAAACATTCTTTTGGTTAAATGAAACCAAAAATTTTACCGTCAGGAAAAACCTGATGATTTTCCTCAATAGCAACAATTGCTCCGAAAACCGACATTAAGGATAAAGCAACCTATCTCAATTCTCTGCTCCTTCTCAGTATCTGTAACGCCCTATAGATGTGGAATTCTAATCTGGTATCTATATACCCAGAAGTTAGAGTTTATTGAGAACCAGTTTTATAAAATACAGACATACAGAAAATCCGAAACATCAAAATGTTTCAGCAGGGTTAGTTGGGTATTCATAATATTTCCTGTTTTATTGCCCAAGCTCATGACAGTAGTCACATTTTCCTTTTCTCATACTTCAACCTCTTTTGATGTCTCTCCATCTTACCTTCCTGTATATCGAACTTATGCTAGTTGGTTTTCTTCTTTCTATTCCTTTAGCACCCGCTTTAAGATCAGAAGAAGACAATCCAATAAGCGTAACCGGTATACTTTCCTTATATATAAGAAGCTCTCGAACTTGAGATAAAGTAGGAAGGAGAGACAAACGAACAATTCATCTAATCAAAAACCAGTGGTCATCCTCCGACTGAAACAATTTCATCGAGTTTGTATCTATCTTTATGATGGCTTTCCAAGCAATATGGATCTCTATACCGAATACAGAAGGTTTTGGAGTTAACAGAGGGTTCTGGAGTTAGCAGAAGGGGAAATAGGTTAGGTAAGGTCTCTTAGTTATATGTATGCCCTAGAGGCCATTATTGTACATATGATGTATATTATAGTAGATGCTTGGACTGTTAGTTATATGTATGCCCTAGAGGCCATTACTGTACATACGATGTATATTGTAATGGATGCTTGGACATATATAGGGAGGACTTTCTTGCTCGACATGATAGTATGCTATCTGGTTGTACTTTATCTTAACATGTACTCTGATTGTCTCTATGTTACATGTTGATAAAGCCCTTAGGATATGTACTCGACTACTAGGACTATGATGAGATCATACTAGTAGGGCCACGGTAGTTGGTGAGTACATCCTATAACTGTTCCTAGTCGAGGGTGTATCGAGACAGGGCATCGATACACCAGAGTAGACTAGCGTATACGCATCTTGACCCATATGATGGGGGATGGATGATCCTATATCCATCGGTGTTTGATATCAAGGATGGTGTACGGGTGCTCAGTAGAGGCTGGGTACACTGGACGGAATCGCCGAGAACTCCCAGATGGTATTATACCTCACGTCAGATGGCAGTTCTCCGGTGACACTGGTACAGAGTAGTCTGTTGACCCGAGATCGTCATAGAGTCTTGTGTGATTCCCACTGTGCTTTGATTTCCATCATACCACGTCCAAGAGGGCGTGCAAAAAGGTGGCTTTTGGGTACAGTCCCGAATCACATGGAGGCAATGAGCGATAGGAGGGGATTCGTCTCTCCCGGTATAGGGAGTTGATGTTGTGCTGTGTTTGATTGGCTATAACCGGAAATCCCTAGCCAGGGTCCCTTCTACGGCTGGACCATTGGTACTGTAGCATGTGATGGATGTTTTTAAACTAATTTCAAGTGTTGAGAACTATTTGGGAAAACTTGGATGTTTGATTATTCGATCGGAAAGTTTAACATTGTCTATTTATCTTGAATGTGATACAATATTTGGAATCCACAAATAGTTATGAGATAACTGATTTGAATATTATAGACATAGCAGTTTAGTCTCAGATGATCGGTTGCCACGGGATTTTGATGCGATCAAAAGTCCGTCGCAATCACGTAGCGTACGCGGATACTCGCCGGGTAAACTTAATAGATAGCCACGCCCCAAAGCCCCGACCAAGTGACTGTAGGAGAACCCCGTCGCCAAAAGCATCCGTTCGGGTGCTTGCGGCAGCGGTGTTCCGCCTTAGTGCACTTCGTCGATGGCATCGGGGGGTGCGGCCGTCTACTAAAGTTTGCGACGAGCATTCAATCAGGATGTCGGGAATCTTGTTGAATTGCCCGACTTGATATTGAAAAGAGTTTTCGATAATGAGACTAAAATGCGGGGTTTATAATTGTTAGGCATGCGATGTCTAAGGAATTCATTCGATTAGGCATGCGATGTCTAAGGAGGTTGCGGATTCCAACTGTTGTAGTTTTACACTTTCTTTTCTGTGACCGTAAGCGTAGTATATGGTGTATCGCCGGCTTCGTTGCTATACATCAACGACAATCGGGATACGCATACTTGCTTACGTTGATGATATGAGATATTATGTGTTGCTGTGATATGTTATATTGGATCGTCGCGTTCTGAATAGCCGGGGGTTTTATGTGAGATGAGGGTTTTTCTTTTTCATTCATGTAAAATTCATATGTATGTAATATTCTTTTATTAGGGCACTTCCGGGCTGAGGATGATGTCACCATTGTATATTATTTACTTTTCCGCATTAGGTAGACCCAAGGCGGGGAGCACAAGTAATCGGGTTCTAGGGTCCAGTGGGAGACCATCTCGAGGAGTCGAGACCAGGTCTCCTAACTCTAGAATTGGCAGTGTTACTTGCCGCTCTCGTAGGGGTCTAGGGATGTGGGTTTGGCTATTCATCGCGACCGTGGAATCCGTGTTTTATACAGGCTCGTATTGAAAACACGGACGTCCTAGTATATCCAATATTTCATATATGTTCTTCTGCTGCAATGTTCTGTGATGAGATCATATTACTGCCTAAGACGAAGGTTTATATTATATATATGGGATATATGTTATATTGCAGATTTCGTTTCAAATGTGATGCTTGTGAAGCATAATAAAATGGGACTTCATTAATGAGATTAATGAAATAAAAGAAACCTAAGATGTTGTAGAAACTTGTTTAAAAACTGGTAGCTCTAGTTTTTGCTTTGCATAGCGGTGTTCCTTGTAGAACATCCAGCACCTTATTCGATAAGGAAAGAGCCGAGATCCCTTCACCGGGAGTGACCTCTTTAGTGAAACTAGCAGATGCTACAAACTCGGTTTGTCTTTTGATTGCTTCTATAGTTCTTGCTTTGCACAGCGGTATATATGATATACCCTGCACCTTATTCGATGAGGAAAGGGCCGATGATCCCTTCACAGGGAGTGACCCCTTTAGCAAAACTAGAAAAGCCTCAAAAACACTCCATTTAAAATTACTCGATTCTACAACGATATCAAGATCATTACGCAAGGGGTTTTCTTAAAAACCTGTCGTAGCCCTCCGTCATTTCAGATAAGTAATAGTTAGTATTCGTGTTGCGTTTGTTGACCTTGTCAAGGCGTAGTGTGCGGTAGCTGATTACTGCTTATCTGTATAAGCATATGATGCGATTGGATTAGGGTAGTCGTGCGACTTTGTTGACCTTGTCAAGGGTCATGCGGGTGGGTTTAAATCAGATCAGGAAATGACGGGTTGAACTTGACTTGCGGTCTATGGTTTGTTGACCTTGTCAAGGTCATAGATCGCTTGGGGCAAAATATTATTGGGAATTTCAAGTGTTGAAATTTGCAATGAGATTGCATACCTTGTATGAGATAGTTGTATCCCGATACCCGCTGCGAGTGAGAGTTACTCCTGGGAGAGTTTTACACATTACAATTAGCCAATCAAGTAGATGTCTAGAAAGGTGTTAACGGGGTTACGCCCCTGGGAAAACGAGGTTTGCTTTAATTAGGTTCGTGCGAAAGCACGGGGGACCTCCCTCAAAGTACCGACACTGGCCTGACTGAAAGATTGGCGAACTTGTAGCGTGTAATTAATCCCAGCTAGTCTTTCCTTTTAGGGTTTGAAGGAAGATTTGACTAAAACAGTGGGAGACATCCTGATTAGATAAATTGATAACCAATCTAATCTTGCAAGAGCATACGCTGAGTGTTTTCTTCTCTCTCTCTCTCGGTAGCGACCATATCACGCCTTAATCAAGATAATAATACGGATATTTTGACCGAACCCGCTTGTTATACTGAGCTGGGGAACGTTGGTCCCGCTCCAACTTATAATTATTATAAGACAAAGCAAGAAATAGGGGATTACCAGAATTCCCGTGCCGCCCAAACAAAGAAAGTACATGTTGATGCATCTTCTTCGGGTGTGTTCATTACATAGAACTGTTTCTCAGTATCCTTTACGTCCTGGGTATTTGATACCGGATCAGGATCCCACATATGTAATTTGTTACATGGGCTACAGATAGGTAGAGAACTGAGAACGGGTGATAAGTTTCATGAGATAGAAACGATGCAAGTGTTGCAGCCAAGTCTGTTGGTCACTATCACCCTATTTTACCAGAATACATTGATTCTGAACGAATGTTATTAGATACCGAACCTGATATACAAAATCATATCGGTCTCTTTATTTAGGTAAAGAAGGATATAATTTTGTATTGTTGGATAATGTTTTGAACATTTCCTATATCAAGAGTCGATCGGTTCAGGCACGTTATCTAAAAGCATTGATGTTCTAAATCAAACCACAGTTCTTAGTATACAGAATACACACAAGAGGAAGAGTTCAGAAATGAACGAATCCTTCTTGAGGCATTGTAGACTAGGTTATATCAATACGACCCGACTAGCTGAAGTTACATTAAGATGCATATTTAAATTTGTTTGAATTTACATCTTGTGAAACTTGCCGGTCATGTCACAAAGATAAAATGACTACAGCTCTGTTTATTGGAAACAGAGAAAGAGTTAGTGAACTCTTGGGATTGATACATGATGATCTATGTAAGGTCCCCTGTCTACACATGCCAAGACCGGTTCTTTGTACTTCATTACATTCTCTGATGATCTCTCAAGATTCAGACATATGTTCCTGTTGAAACACAAGTCCGAAGCTTTTGAGCTATTCACAGAATATAAGTTAGAAGTAGAGAACCAAAATACGGGTATAAGTATTATGTCCTTTGATGTGATCAGGGAGGAGAATACTTGAGCACGGGGATTCCTGGACTATTCTAAAGGAGAATGAGATTCTCTCTCAGCATTACTCCTCCGTATACACCATAGCACGATGGTATATCGGGGCGGATCAATAGAACCCTATGTGATATGGTGTGCTCTATGATGAGTACTACTGAGTTTCCTATTTCCTTTTGGGAGTTATGGACTTGAGAAGCTGCATACCTATTGAATAGGGTTCAAATCAAATCAGTTGCCTACCACTTCATATGTGATATGGAAAAGGAAGAGCCCATATCTTTAGTTTGTTAAGATTTGGGGTTGTCCGGTCTATGTCTAAAAAGCAAAATCCGGACAAGCTCGAGCTAAAGTCAGATCTGTGGAAGTTTGTTGGATATCCCAAGCATACGCAAGGGAATATCTTCTACCAAACCGAGGAACAAAATATGTTTTGTTTCTCAACATGCCACCTTTGTGAAAGGGAATTTCTTGTGAAGAAATTAGTGGTCATGAGGTAGAACTGGAAGGAGTTCTAGCTATACAAACTACAGCAGATAATTTGGTAGAACCAAAAGATTCAATAGTTTCCAACGAACCTCAGCCTCTCCGCCGATCTAGTAGGGTTTCTCACCCACCTGAGAGATACTTTGGTTTCTCTATGACAGTGGGAGCGAGGATTGCATCATGAGATGATGACCCAACTTGTTTCGAGCAGGCCATCAGGAGTGAGACTCTGTAAGAATGGCTGGATGCTTAGCGATCTGAGATGGAATCCTTATACACCAACAATGTATGGACTTTGGTTGCTTTATCTGAAGGGTTAAATCCCCATCAGGAGCAAGTATATCTTGAGAAGATTACTTGGTGTACATGGAAAAGTTGAAACTTTCAAAGCTATGCTTAAGTCCATCCAGATCCTACTTGCCACGGCTACATACCATGACTACGATATCTGGTGGTTGGGTGTCATGACTGCTTTTCTAAATGATGTTTTAGAAGAGAGCGTCTATAAGTACACAGCCAGAGGGCTTCGTAGACAGTGGGAGCAGCGGAAACGTGTGCAAGATGCTTTATAGGATAAAGCAGGCATCGCGGAGTTGGAACATCTGTTTTGATGTGGTAGTCAAAGAGTTTGACTTCATCAAAATGGTAGATGAACCTTGTATATACAAAAAGGTAGTAGAGAGTATGGTGGTGATCCTCGTAGAGTACGTAGATGACATACTCTTGATAGGGAAGGAGTTTCCTATGCTACGCTCGGTCAATCTCCGCTTATCACAAGGATTCTCCATATAGGATCAAGGTGATACCTCCTAAATCCTGGGTTATGGATCTATGAGATAGATCTATTTGGATATTAGGATACTCACTAGTTCTAGTGAGATGGTATCAATCGATCCTGGGGAAAATCACTGGAAAGGTTCCAGGGTGATAAGGACGACTGAATGTCGGTCGCAGGCAATGCCTTTACCCTCAGTGGAGGGACGGTATGTTGGAAGAGTTCCAAGCTAGATATCGTGACATACTAGACGATTAAAGGCAAGATACATCGTTACCAAGGATGCTACCATAGAGACAGTCTGGATATATAAGTTCATGAGATGAACTTCGTTCCTACCATTGTGTGACAATGAAGTTGTAGCTTTTGCCAAGGAACCCCCCGTCCCATCTGAAATCCAGATATAATTCTTAGGCAGTATCACCTGATCATGGAGATGGTTGATCTCCAGGGAGATCGAGGTTAGGAGAGTAGACACAGAGGACAACAGCGCGGATCCACTCACAAAGGCCTTTTTCCCAGTAGAGACTTTTATGGGATAGTTGAGTATGAGATACTGCAACCACAGTTAATTGTTGGGTATGTGATACCACAACAGATAGCCCTAGTGCAAGTGGGAGATTGTTAGTTATATGTATGCCCTAGAGGCCATTACTGTACATACGATGTATATTGTAATGGATGCTTGGACATATATAGGGAGGACTTTCTTGCTCGACATAATAGTATGCTATCTGGTTGTACTTTATCTTAACATGTACTCTGATTGTCTCTATGTTACATGTTGATAAAGACCTTAGGATATGTACTCAACTACTAGGACTATGATGAGATCATACTAGTGGGGCCACGGTAGTTGGTGAGTACATCCTATAACTGTTCCTAGTCGAGGGTGTATCGAGACAGGGCATCGATACACCAGAGTAGACTAGCGTATACGCATCTTGACCCATATGATGGGGGATGGATGATCCCATATCCATCGGTGTTTGACATCAAGGATGGTGTACGGGTGCTCAGTAGAGACTGGGTACACTGGACGGACTCGCCGAGAACTCCCAGATGGTATTATACCTCACGTCAGATGGCAGTTCTCCGGTGACACTGGTACAGAGTAGTCTGTTGACCCGAGATCGTCATAGAGTCTTGTGTGATTCCCACTGTGTTTTGATTTCCATCATACCACGTCCAAGAGGGCGTGCAAAAAGGTGGCTTTTGGGTACAGTCCCGAATCACATGGAGGCAATGAGCGATAGGAGGGGATTCGTCTCTCCCGGTATAGGGAGTTGATGTTGTGCTGTGTTCGATTGGCTATAACCGGAAATCCCTGGCCAGGGTTGCTGAGATTTACTGGTAAGTGTTATCAGTAGTTTCTCGAACTGTTATAGACCTCAAATCGACACGACTTATCGAGCTACTGGGGTCTGACGTTTACCACCCCTAGGCGAGATATGCGACATATCAGACGACGAGACCGGACTGTACGGGAGTGTTACTGATTGGATTTACCGGAGAATGTACAGGCTTGCTTGTTGATCTTCTGAGCCCTCAATACCTGGGTAGATGTTACGTTTATGTTGGAGATAGTGCCCTCAGAGTCAATTATTGGATCACAGGCACGTGATTGCAATGATTGAGGGAGGACCTATACCGGTAGGACAGTCTTACTCAAGATGATAGTATGCTATCTGATTTATCTTTATCATCGTGTACTGCTTTAGGTGACCTTTCAGGTCACTATTGCACGTTGATAGAGCCCCTAGGATTCTTGCTTGACTGCCAGCAGTATAAAGGCGATCATATACGTGGGAGCTGGGGTCTATAAACACATCCTTAAAAGGTCCCTAGTCGTGGGAGTTTCGAGACAGGGCATCGATACTCCAGAGTGGACTAGTGTATACAGTCGATACCCCGACGAGGGGCGGTGGCCGGTCTCACAAGCCACTGGTGTCAGTTGGTTCACCTAAGATGTATACAGGTGCTCATTGGGTTATGAGTACACCGGACAGGACTCGCCGGGAACATGCTAGTTGGTATTATACCTGACGTCAGATGGCAGTTCCCTGGTGACATGTGTACAGGTTAGTTCATCGACCTGAGATCGTCATTTGTCTCGTGTGAGTTCCCACTGTGCTTTGATTACTACCCTACCACGGCTCAAAAGAGTCGTGCAAACAGGTTTTAGTTGGGTACAGTCCCGAGCCACATGGAGGCAGTGAGCGGATCTGCAGGGGTTCGTCTCTCCCGGTATTGGGGGTGAGGTCGCGCTGTGTCTAGGAGTACCATTACACGAAGTTCTTGGCCAAGGCAGGAGATTTACTGGTAGGTATTCCAGTAGTATCTCAGGGTGTTCTGGACTACACTCCGACACGACTTGTACCGCTTTTGGGGGTCTGACTTTTACCAACCCCCTAGGCCCGCCATGCGATGCTCATAGACGAACGGACCGGACTGTACGGATATTGTCACTGACAGGCTCGGTAGGGTGTCAGGATGAGTTCGCTCATCGACGTCCCTTTTGGTCAATACCTGGTAGCCCGTTACGTATAAGCTAATACCTCTGACGTGCTAGTGGTTAAATCCACAGCCAAAGTATTGACGAGTCTTTAGAGTCCCCCACAGACCGTTTTCTCAAGTTTCGGGCGAAACGCTATAGAGGCCGTATGGAGATATGGTAAGGTTCGATCTTATACGTGCGGTATTGCACGGATCATGATCGGACGGGTAATACTAGCGGGCTTTGGTTTAAGCCGGATCCTAGTATTGTACAGTGTAGATTTTGTCTCATTGCATTTGTATTCAGTGGGAATACAAATGCGGGTATGTATATACAGTCGCGGGGTTTTCCTGTAATTTATTACGGGATCAGTTTTCTGAAGTTGCCAGTTTGTATTCCATTTCGGCCAGTTTTCCTTTGTTCCTTCACGGCCGGATTTTTCTGATGGAGGTGCTAATTTGCATATTTGCAAATTAGCAATTGTGGAGGGTTTATTTGGATTTGGAAAGATTATGATAGCATATTTTCTTTTCATGCATCATTTCATAGCTTTATGAGATTGGATTTGTTTTGATGGTGGTGTGACCTTTTTACCTCATTATCATCACACATTTGCTTATGGTCACCTTGCCTTTTCCTACACTCACCTCCCTTGTTGCTTTCCCCCTCTCTTTTTGGCCGACCACTTAGAGATGGAAATGAGATGTGGTTTTCATTTTGTGAGGGAAATTCATTCATCTCATTTTGCTTGCTTGCAAAATTCCTAACACCTCTCCAAAGTTCATTTTTCCTTCTCCATCAAATGGCAACTTCAACCCCAATAGAGACAAACTATTCTACACTAGCCTACAGCATTTCTTGGGCATGTCGGCTTGCCAACTTCGTGCACGAGTTGCCTCGGTCCAGAGGTGGGAGCCCGTAAAAGAACCCGGCGATGTGGTGCCCGTTCCGACGAGGAGCTGAAGACCGGAGATTCCGCGAGGAGATCGGAGTGGAGGCCGAAGACTGAAGGACACGGATCGCTCGGTATAGCTTCCTTCCCATTTACTAGTTTTTTAGGATTAGGTTAATGGCCCGATCCGGGTTTTTAGTGCGCAGTGATGCCGGTTTCTAGTTTTTAGAAAAGTTTCGTTTCCGCACTCCGGCGTCGGATTGACGGCCGGGGCACCGCCGTGCACTTACATTGGTATCAGAGCCACGCCATTAACCTAGTCTAGCTTGGTCTAACGTGTTTATAAGTTCGATCGAACGGATTTTCCGAAAACCCGATTTCAAATGTGCACTTTCTGTCGATTTTTTTTTCTGCTCTAAAATTTTTTCAGTACATTGCAGAATTACATGCAGGGTTTTATGAGAACACTGAAGAAAATTGGTACCCTGATCTTACTGTAGCGCCGCGGAACCGCGGCCTTAACTCCACTTTGGCCGCGGTTCCGCCGCCGAACAGTGGTTTCACTGCACCACAATTCTTCAGTGAGTCTCTATGGTGGAAATAGGGTTTTTGGAATATTCTTTTTGGGCCCAGATTTCTTTGAGTGCTACAGTTGTGCTTGGGGGCCCACTTCGGTAAATTTAGTCGATCGAATATTTTAAACATGTTAGTTCACAGTATTTATATTATATCTGCGACCGTGAATGTCACTCGATCGGTAAATCCAGTCTATCTGCTATAGCCCTTTTAGACGGATTTGCGAACGTGACATTCACGTTGATGTTCTGTGTTGTGCTGTGATGTTGCGGATTGGTCGTGGGGGATAGCCTAGATGCAATGTTAGTACAGTTTGGTTGTATATGTACATTTGATATTGCGGGGCGAGCGTCCGACATGTGGACTGCCGTTACTGCCTATTTGTATATTATTCTTTTGGGGCACGACCGGGGTGAGGTCGATGTACCCGTTGTATGTATATTTTACTTTTTGTACTAGGATTACCCCAAGATGGGGTGTACGGATAGCCGGGTTCTAGAGGGCAACGGGCCCGCATCTCATGGCATTGAGACGGAGGGGGCTTTACTCTAGAATTGGCGGGCTATTCGCCGCACTCGTAGGGGATACAGGTTGACCCAAGAAGGGGTGCCCAAGTTACCGGATTCCGTGAAGTGCTAGGTGGTCCATTCACGTTGCTGAAGGGGGCTGCCTCGCTTCAGGTTTTGGCGGGTAACTTTCCGCGCCCGTAGGGGTCTAGGATTTCATTGCACGGGCTATCCACACGACCAGGGGAACGTCGGGTTTCAGTAGCGGCTCTATGAAACCCGGGGGTCCCAGATATCTGTATTGTTCTATGCTGCTTATTACATTTCTGTGATGTTGCATTTTACCACGCCTTGAGCGAATATTATATATTGATATATATACTAGTAGATGTTGTATATGTTTTGCATCCGCGCTAGTCCAGTCCCCGCTCTGTTGTTAGTTAAGTAACCTAACGAGTGATGACGGGACCCAGTGGCGAATGCGGATGGCATATACGTACATCATTATTTTCGTTCTTTTATGGTGTGATCAATTGATGGGACTGCGTTGATTCGGATCAATGCAAGCTAAACAAACCTATTCTGATGTTGTTGGAACATTTTTCAAAAAGCTGTTATTGCAAGGACGTTCTCTTTTGTTTTGCACAGTGGTATTCGGTTATGAATATCCAGCTCCTCAGTCGACGAGGCAAGGGCCGAGATCCCTTCACCGGGAGTGACCCCTTGGACAGAAGTTTGCGTCAGGGCGATAACTTCACTATAGTCGTTTACTTTTGCTTTGCATCGTGGTATTCAGTTGGAATATCCTGCACCTCATTCTACGGGGAAAGAGCCGAGATCCCTTCACCGGGAGTGACCTCTTTAGCAAAGGTTTTCGTCACTATATTTTTAAAAAGCTATCCAGTTCCTTCAACGATATCAAGTTCATTACGTTAAAGGTTTTCGCCAGAAACCATTCGTAGCCCTCCGTCGTTTCATATGGATAGTCAATAAGTATTCAAGCTGTGTTTGTTGGCCAAAGTCAAGGCACAGTGATTGGTAGCTATTGGGTATTCATATGCAGCATAGATAGATGTGTTGGTTTGGGACAGTCGTACTGCCTTGTTGGCCAAAGTCAAGGATAGGTACGGGTGGGTTCAAATTAACCTGGAGAATGACGGGTAGAACTTGACATGTGACTTATGATTTGTTGGCCAAAGTCAAGGTCATAAAAGCATGGGGTAAAAATCCACATCGGGAGTTTCCAAAGAAACTGAAACTTGCCAGATATGCGCATACCTTCTGGAGTGTGATAACGTGAGCGGATTCCGTCACGTTATCATGCGATGATAGTTGGATCCCGATTCCCACTGATGAGTTGGTTTACTCCTCGGGTGATCCCGACTAATTCTTCTTTCAGGTTTGGGGAAGAATTTGACGTTACAGTGGGAGGTTTCCAGATTAGATAAAGTGATAACCATTCTAATCTAGGTTAGAGTGCACGCTAAGTGTTTCTTTTCTCTCTCTCTTTGGCAGCGACCATGACCCGACCCTTGACTATGAACCAGTGACCAAATTAACCGAACCTTCTTTCACACTGGCTTTTGGATTGTCAGAGTTGCATACCTCATTGCCACTCCTACTTTTACCCTTTTCTACAAGACACCCCGTATTACTACGAACGTCCACTTCCATTGGATAAAACCATCGTATGGTTATATACGAACTCGAAGGAATTTATTCGAGGATGGTTTCCGGTTCTGGAGAAAACGAATAGGACTATTCAGTTGTCTTTTCCGTTTACCTTCTCTCAGGTTGCGAGTACTCCTTGGTTTAGGAGATAGTACACCTATTACGCAAATTGGATAGTCTTCTTCCAAACCATAGGCTGGTGCCGAACGATAGGGAAGGAAGAAAACCATTTAGCCTAAAAGGTGTACAGAAGGTATTAAGTAAAGACATATCAAGGGATTAGTAAGAGGGCAAAGTAAATTGCGACTGCTATTCACGACCAAACCAAGTATTTCTTCGCCAATCCTAAATCACCTTTGTATTTCTCCAGAACACTCCGTATCACTACGAAGATCCACAGTTTATTGGATACTCCATCGTATGGTTATATACGAACTTGAAAGGAACTTGTTCCGGTTCGGGGATGGATTCTGGTTCTGGAGAAATAGGAATAAGGTTTATTCGGTTGTCTTTTATCTTCGCCTTCTCTCGCATTGCGAGTGCTCCTAGGATTAGGACAGTACACCCATTATGCTTATTGGATAGTCTTCTTCCAAACCATAGGCTGGTGCCGAACGGTAGGGAAGGAAGAAAACCATTTGGCCTAAAGGGGTGTACAGAAGGTAATGACTAAAGACATATAAAGGGATTTGGAGAGATGGCAAAGAGATATACGGTTACAGTTGTGAATCTGATAATGGAAGAGGCATTACTAGGAATACCCGGATACCCCATTGAAACATTTCAATGTTTCAGTTTCACTGTGTATTGTTAAAAGAAAACTGATTTCCCAATTAGTCCTTACTCCAGGGTATGTATTTACCAGGTATGATTCTCACATCTGTATGGTTTTATAGATGATGAGTGGGAGTAAGTTATTGGGAATTAGGTGATTATCCTCATTATATCGGAATTCGTTGTAATTGGTGATATTTAAGGAAGTCACCTGGGTTGTTTGCCGGATGGCAAATATTTGGTTTTGAATATCCGTTATAATGCACCAATTTCAAATTGATATATCTGTACGTCTATTTTTATAGAGTGAGATATACCTTTTTGAAATTATGTCTATGACATTTACCTATATCAGTGGATAGTTAGGTAAGGAGCATTGAACAACGGTGTAATTCTTCTTAACCATAAGTACAGTTTTCAACCTACGACACACAGGGAATGAGTTATTAGACTCAAGGGACTTGTACAAAGTATTGTATATTGTCCAGTGTCCATTAGGACAGAGGGGTTGGTCCTCGTACTATATTCGGTTTACTTATGACTTCTCTGGTTCTTAGACAAGTGTTTCGTAGAGACACAAGGTCTAAGTTTTGAGAAGTTATAGGTATAAGAATAAAGTAGAGAACCAGGTATTGCAAGTATCGGGATTCTTCAAGGTGATCGAAGATGTGGATACTTGTGTATGGTATTCAGTTGATAGTAATGATTTTGAGAAACTTGTTTCTCTTTCAGGTTACTCATAATTGGAAATATTCCTAAGTTGAGTAACGTTGATCGACCTTTTTCCATTTAGTTGACATGCACTGGAGACAGCTGCATGATTTGAATCTGGTTCAATTAAATTAGTGCCTCTGTTTCTATATTGGATATAGAACAGTTCATATCTTAACGATGTTAAGGTACGGGGAGTTGTCCGGCTTATGCTTAAAACCAGACTCTGGATAACTCGAGGCACGTTTCTGTAATGGCTGTTTGTGGGTTGACCCGGGCTATGACGAGGGTTGACTTTCTACCATCTGGAAGATCAATAGTGATATTGTTCTTGACTCGCCACAGTTTTAATAAAAATGGAT
Organism: Agapanthus africanus; assembly: GCA_030015575.1. Taxonomy (NCBI): domain Eukaryota; kingdom Viridiplantae; phylum Streptophyta; class Magnoliopsida; order Asparagales; family Amaryllidaceae; genus Agapanthus; species Agapanthus africanus. The sequence continues at coordinate 100,362 of JASDDO010000247.1, read as the reverse complement.
TTTTTCAGAAAACAGAGGTGGGAGTATGGTAGAACTGGAAGTGATTCCAGAACCGCAAACGATTACTGAAAATTTGATAAGAACCTAAAGATTCAATCTGGTTTGAAATTCCATTGGCCACTCCGCAGATAAGGTGGGTAACCTCAGGCACCCGAGAGGTACTCCGGTAGCCTCAAGGATAGTGACAGGGAGGTTCTTGTTTACCCAGACTTGCCATTGCTGTTGTTCCAGACTGTGAGACCCGGCAGGAGGATGAGTATACCGTCGTTCTAAACTAGCTTTAGAAGTGTACGTCTATATGACTCTGCCAGAGGGTTGTCGTAGTCAGTGGGAGTAGCGGAAGCATTGGTGGACAGGTGGCTTATGTCTATTTATAGACTAAAGCTGATATAGCGGAGATAGATCATATATTTCTGATGTGACAGTCATAGGTTTGACTTCATCAGAATAGGGGATGGATCTGTTAAGAAGGTAGTAGGGTGTGATGTCTTGGTATTTGGATGACATACACAGAGTAGGAAGTAAAATTCCTATACTACGATCGGTTATACTTTGGTTGTCACACAGTAGTTTCTCCACATAGGAATTGGATTTTATATCAGACATTCTGGTTACTAGATTTATGGTCTAGATTTGGGTAGTTTCCTAATCTGGGTACTTTGACAGCATTCTAAGAGTATTTAGAATGGACAACTCCAGGCACGGTAGTGTACCTGCAGGTGATGGAGTCACCCTCTCTAAAGGTGTCTCATATACTAAAGGGGAGAGGGATGTGCATGATCGGCAAATCACTTGCTTAGGAAATTGAGTTGATCATGAGATGTCAAGTACCACACCAGATATTGTTTTTGCACCAGATGCAGTAAGTTGATATTGATCCAATCCTGGAGAAACGATCGGAAGCAGTTTTAGAACATAAGTTGATGTTCTAGGGAAATGATAACGGCAGCCTCCTTTGGGAGACAGTTATCATTCCAAGCTTCCAAGGTGACCTAGATGACAGAGTGGCTGTCAGAGTTATAGTTTTCCCTCTGACGAGGGGCAGTATTTTGGACAGGTGGTCCAGGTGGATACTGAGGGAAGGATGGCGCAGGATACTGATTAAGTTCAGTTGACAATACAGTCTAAGAAGTTTGGATTTGGAGTTCACTTGTGAGCTAGGTCCCATCAGACATCCAAACATATTCTAAGACAGGTATTGCTCATTTCGGGAGATGGGTTTCTCCGCGAATTTGAGATTAAGAGAGACATAGAAAGAAACATCACAGCGGATCCACTCACTGAGGCTATTCCTCGAACGCAATAGTTTCGCAAACGAGCTTTGTGAGACCGATTAGTAGAGGAGTTGGGTGTTCGGTATCACACGGGCTGTGAGTATGCGACATCGCAATAATTAGCCTTGAGTGCAAGTGGGAGATTGTTGGAGATAGTGCCCTCAGAGTCAATTATTGGATCACAGGCACGTGATTGCAATGATTGAGGGAGGACCTATACCGGTAGGACAGTCTTACTCAAGATGATATTATGCTATCTGGTTTATCTTTATCATCGTGTACTGCTTTAGGTGACCTTTCAGGTCACTATTGCACGTTGATAGAGCCCTTAGGATTCTTGCTTGACTGCCAGCAGTATGAGGGCGATCATATACGTAGGAGCTGGGGTCTATAAGCACATCCTTAAACGGTCCCTAGTCGTGGGAGTTTCGAGACAGGGCATCGATACTCCAGAGTAGACTAGTGTATACAGTCGAGACCCCGACGAGGGGCGGTGGCCGGTCTCACAAGCCACTGGTGTCAGTTGGTTCACCTAAGATGTATACAGGTGCTCATTGGGTTATGAGTACACCGGACGGGACTCGCCGGGAACATTGTAAGTCGATGTAGTACACCCCAGTACTTATGGGGAGGCGGAATTTTCAAAAACGATCAAGTTTAAAGAACGAACATCGACTAACCGCTTGAATCGAAGCTAAACAAATAATAACCGAATACATAGCTATACTAAACTATAGTGTTAAGGGATTATACCTAATGAAAACGGTCCTTCGTCTTTGTGTCCTCCTTTGTTCTCCTCGACCTTCTCTAGATAGTAGACGATCCACCCGAGAGCAAGACACCAAGCTACACCTCTAACTTGAGGTAACTAATCAACTTTGATTGCTAATCAAAGGTGAAAGGATGATATAGAGTGAAGGTAATGGATGCTTAAGTCTAACTAAACCTTTGATCTCAACACATGAGGATTAAGGATTAGTATCTTGAAGATGAGAGCTTGAGGAGAGAGAATATGAGATAAGATAATGAGAAGAGAGAGAGTGTATCATAATATATTATGAAGCATTTTCTAATAATGAGAAAAGAATAAAGAGTGATGATAAATCATGCTTCATGAAATATATAGTGGTGATTCATTAGCATGAGTCATTAAGCAATAAATGTGCATTAATGAAATGAATGAATCACCACCATGACTCACAATCTCATCCAAAGTAACCTCCTTAGTCACATCTTCTAGAAGCTTCTCGTACAATTACGAGAACGCCCCTCCAATCCGCAAAAATACGGAAAAACTTTAGACTGTAAAAATCCAATAACCGGATACCAGTAACTGGCTTAAACCAAAGCCGACTGGTAAAAACTGTCCGAAAGTCGTACGTGCGTAAACGCACGTATGCGTCCGAACCCTTTGTCGCAAAACCATGCAACCTCTATATCGTTTCGCCTGGAGTAGGAAACTCTCTGTGTGGGACTCTAGAGACTCGACTACTACGCTGGCAGTGGGTTTAACCACAGACCGCAAGCGGCACTAGCTGTACGTAACGGTCCCCAGGTAGTTGTCGATAAGAAGGCCGATGAGAAAACCCATCCGAACTCCTACTGAGTCTGATGTGACAATCTCCATACAGTCCGGTCCGTTCGTCCAAGACTATCACATATCGGGCCTAGGGGGGCGGCAAGCGTCAGTCCCCTAATAGCGGTATAAGTCGTGTCGGAGGGAAGCCCATTACACCCTGAGAAACTACTGGAACCTACCAGCAAATCTCGCTTGCCCTGGCCAGGGACTTTGCGTAATGGCTCTCTGACACAGCACGATATCTACTCCCAATACCGGGAGGGACGAATCCTGTCTAACCGCCACTGCCTCCAAGTGCTCGGGACTGCACCCAACTGCTACCTGTTTGCACGACTCCTTTGAGCCGTGGTAGGGTAGCAATCTAAGAACAGTGGGACACACTCGAGACGAAGTAGCAGTGTCAAGTCTGCGGACTACGCTGTACTCATGTCACCTGGGAACTGTTCACTGACGACTGGTATCAAACCAACCAACAGTTCCCTGTGAGTCCTGTCCGGTGTACCCGTAACCTAACGAGCACCTGTATACTATCTCCAGTACGATGTACTGACGGCTGTGGGACAGACCATCTCCCCAACTGGGATGAGAAGCGTACACACCAGTCTACTCCGGAGTATCGATGCTCTGTCTCGATAATCCAACGACCAGGGACCTGAATGAGGATGTGCTTGTAGACTACCCAGCCCCCACTAGTGTGACTGCCATCACAACGCTGGTAGACAAGCAAGATCCTAAGAGCTCTATCAATACGTACACTCACATATTAAGATAGAAAAACCAAGTAGCATACTACCATGTTTAGCAAGACTGTTATATACATGTGAATATCCCAAGCTTCCATTAAGTAATATACAAGCTAGTATGATACAGTAATGGCCTTCTAGGGCATAAACACTAACAAACATGCTAGTTGGTATTATACCTGACGTCAGATGGCAGTTCCCTGGTGACATGTGTACAGGTTAGTTCATCGACCTGAGATCGTCATTTGTCTCGTGTGAGTTCCCACTGTGCTTTGAATACTACCCTACCACGGCTCAAAGGAGTCGTGCAAACAGGTTTTAGTTGGGTACAATCCCGAGCCACATGGAGGCAGTGAGCGGATCTGCAGGGGTTCGTCTCTCCCGGTATTAGGGGTGAGGTCGCGCTGTGTCTAGGAGTGCCATTACACGAAGTCTATGGCCAAGGCAGGAGATTTACTGGTAGGTATTCCAGTAGTATCTCAGGGTATTCTGGACTACACTCCGACACGACTTGTACCGCTTTTGGGGGTCTGACTTTTACCAACCCCCTAGGCTCGCATGCGATGCTCATAGACGAACGGACCGGACTGTACGGATATTGTCACTGACAGGCTCGGTAGGGTGTCAGGATGAGTTCGCTCATCAACGTCCCTTTTGGTCAATACCTGGTAGCCCGTTACGTATAGGCTAATACCTCTGACGTGCTAGTAGTTAAATCCACAGCCAAAGTATTGACGAGTCTTTAGAGTCCCCCACAGACCGTTTTCTCAAGTTTCGGGCGAAACGCTGTAGAGGCCGTATGGAGATATGGCAAGGTTCGATCTTATACGTGCGGTATTGCACGGATCATGATCGGATGGGTAATACTAGCGGCTTTGGTTTAAGCCGAATCCTAGTATTGTACAGTGTAGATTTTGTCTCATTGCATTTGTATTCAGTGGGAATACAAATGCGGGTATGTATATACAGTCGCAGGGTTTTCCTGTAATTTATTACGAGATCATTTTTCTGAAGTTGCCAGTTTATATTCCGTTTCGGCCAGTTTTCCTTTGTTCCTTCACGGCCGGATTTTTCTGATGGAGGGGCTAATTTGCATATTTGCAAATTAGCAATTGTGGAGGGTTTATTTAGATATGGAAAGATTATGATAGCATCTTTTCTTTTCATGCATCATTTCATAGCTTTATGAGATTGGATTTGTTTTGATGGTGGTGTGACCTTTTTTACCTCATTATCATCACACATTTGCTTATGGTCACCTTGCCTTTTCCTACACTCACCTCCCTTGTTGCTTTCCCCCTCTCGTTTTGACCGGCCACTTAGAGATGGAAATGAGATGAGGTTTTCATTTTGTGAGGGAAATTCATTCATCTCATTTTACTTGCTTGCAAAATTCCTAACACCTCTCCAAAGTTCATTTTTCCTTCTCCATCAAATGGCAACTTCAACCCCAATAGAGACAAACTATTCTACACTAGCCTACAGCATTTCTTGGGCACGTCGGCTTGCCAACTTCGTGCACGAGTTGCCTTGGTCCAGAGGTGGGAGCCCATAAAAGAACCCGGCAATGTGGTGCCCGTTCCGACGAAGAGCTGAAGACCGGAGATTCCGCGAGGAGATCGGAGTGGAGGCCGAAGACCGAAGGACACGGATCGCTCGGTATAGCTTCCTTCCCATTTTCTAGTTTGCTAGGATTAGGTTAATGGCCCGATCCGGGTTTTTAGTGCGCGGTGGTGCCAGTTTCTAGTTTTTAGAAAAGTTTCATTTCCGCACTCCGGCATCGGATTGACGGCCGGGGCACCGCCGTGCACTTACAGTTTAGCTGACCGCTTGCAGCTTGTGGGTGTTTGATATGATCATCACCTACTGCCGGCGTATTGACGATTCTTTAGAGTCCTACACAGAGGTTTCTTGACTCAGGTAAAACGGAGTAGGAGCACATATGTGATATGTGCGGGACCGAGGATAATGCGGTATGTGATACCATATTGGATTCTCGCGATATGAGATATCGGCCAGGTATATATGATATAGCCGGGTCATCGTATTAGTCCGTTATATGCGATATAGCCGGATTGTCGGATCAAGTGTTGATTCGATAATTTAATGTATAATAATATATATGATATATTAAATTACATTAACTAATATTAGCTCACTAAAAGATTCTTTTCTCACTCGGGTAATACATTGATATATATGCGATATATGTTATTTGTATTATTTTATTTTGTTACGATAAATATTATATATGTGATATATAATATTGTAACATGATATGATAACTGATGCAACATGTTTTGTGGAGTTTAAACATGGTTAGGGTTTGGATTAGGGTAAAGACTTCTAGTAGATTCTAGAAGCTTTTCTTTTGTCTTTGATAAGATATTATGCTTGATATTTTTGTGTGACTCACTCTTAACCAAACCCAAACCCTAGCCCTAGTTAAATCTCTACATGAGTCACCCTTGACCTTGGTTGCATTAATCATCATGTTTATCTTTTCATTATTCATCACAAATGAAAATGGATCCTTCTTCTTCTTTCTTTTCATGGAAAAAGCTTTCTAGCTTTTTTCCAAGTGATGAAAATGAGTGAGAATAAGATTATAAAAGAGAGCAAAAATCCTACTTCATCATCCTCATCTATCCTTGCCCTTTAGATGAGAGTGTTCACTTCATTTAGTGAGTGTTAGCTTGTGTTAATGAAACTTCAAGGTAGATCATCTATGTTATCGAAGATCGGAAGCAAGACTGCATCTTTCTCTTCGTGGAGCCTCTCGAGAGTCCGGAGCACGATGATCGCAGCGAAGGGACCACAACATGGAGCTTATGAAGTGAAGGACCGGATCTACAAAGGTTGTAATCCCTCTCACTTAGTGTTAAAGTGTTTAACATGCTAGTTTTCACCTAATCTCTAGTTTAAAGATCCGGCTTTGGGTTGTTCGGCACGGCTAAAATTTTAATCGGGCATGGTTGATGCCTCGTAGACCCTTGTGCGCGTGCCTAGCATCCCTACATGGACATTTATAGAGAAGACTTTCTTGCTCGACATGATAGTATGCTATCTGGTTGCTCTTTGTCTTAACATGTAGACTTGTATTATGATACTGTCTTGCTCTCACATGTTGATAAAGCCCTTAGGATGTGTACTTGACTACCAGGACTATGATGGAGATCATACTAGTTGGGGCCAGGGTAGTCCACAAGTCCATCCTTTAATTGTTCCTAGTCGAGGGTATATCGAAACAGGGCATCGATATTCCAGAATAGACTAGCGTATATGCTTCTCGACCCATATGATGGGCGATGGATGATCCCACATCCATTAGTGTTTGACATCAAAGATGGTATACGAGTGCCCAGTGGAGACTGGGTACACTGAACAGGACTCGCCGAGGACTCCTATGTGGTAGTATACCTATCGTCAGATAGCAGTCCTCTGGTGATACTGGTACAGGTTAGTCTGTAGACCCGAGATCGTCATAGAGTCTTGTGCGGCTCCCACTGTGCTTTGATTTCCTCCCTACCAAGCTCAAAGGAGACGTGCAAACAGGTGGATTTTGGGTACAGCCCCAAGTCGCATGGAGGCAATGAGCGATAGGAGGGGTTTCGTCTCTCCCGGTATTGGGGGTTGATGTTGCGCTATGCTCGATTGGCTATAACTGGAAGTCCCTAGCCAGGGCTGCTGCTAAGATTTACTGATAAGAGTTATCAGCAGTTTCTCAAACCATTATAGGCCAGACTTCGGCATGACTTATCACGTTACTGGGGTCTGACAATTTCCACCCCTAGACTTGATATGCGACATATCAGACGAAGAGACCAGACTGTACGGTAGTGTTACTGATAGGCTTCATGGAGACTGTGGACAGGCTTGCTTGTTGATCTTCATATTGCTCAATACCCGGGTAGCCGTTACGTCCAGCTAGTACCGCTGACGGCTTGTAGGTGACTGATGTGATCATCACCTACTGCCGGCGTACTGACAAGTCTTTAGAGTCCCACATAGAAGTTCCATGGTTCAAGCGAAACGAAGTAGGACACATATGTGATATGTGTGTGGGACTGATTAAATACGAGTATGTGATACCGTATTGTAATCTGGCAGTTATCTGTTATCGGTTCGGTTATATGTAATATAACCAGATAGTCGAATCATGTGTTGATTTGATAATGTGATATACAGATAAATGATATTAGTCGATCATATGTGATATAACTGGATTATTAAATCAAGTGTTGATTTAATAATATGATATATATTATATGTGATATAATTATATCTTAACTAATATCATTAGCTCACTAATTATTCTTCATATTAATATATATATATATATATATAATAATGAAGCATGGCATTTGAATTTCTATTTTGTGAAAATTGAAATGAGGTGGAAAATGAGAGCATGGTTGCAAGCATGGGTTTTACTTTTATTTATTCATCTTGACTCGCTATTCAAGCATGGTTGCAATTTTATATTGCATAATTCCATTCTTGAATGAGTGAGGGGTCAAGAGTTGCCATTGATTCTAGCTCATTCTCAAGACTTAGCCATTTTTTCTTGAGTTGCTCTCATGGTTTCTCTCTAGCTTCTTCTTCCTCCTCGTGTCATGGTTCAAGCTTCAACCCTTACATGTGATGTGAACCATGAAGCTTGAACACAAACTTGTGAGCTCTTAATATCCCCTACTTCACCATCCTACACTTGACTAGCGATCGAGTGTAGCGTGTTTCCTACGCTAAAGAGTTTAGTGTAAAGGTAGCTTGAGTTGGAGGGACTTTGCGTGGATCATCTTCGGCACGAAGGTCATCGGAGGAAGCTCGTTCAAAGCCTCAAGAGGAGCCTAATAGAGTCGCGGGACTACTACATGGAGCAAGTGAAGTGAAGGACCGGTCTACAAAGGTCGTATTCCTTATTCACTTGATGTAAAGTTGTTTACACTCTTGTATCGTCTAATTCTCTAGTTAAGATTCTAGGGTTTGAATTATTTGGCATAGCAAATTTTTGAAAACGGCATGGATGATGCCTCCCAAAACCTTGCTGTCGTGCTAGGCAACCTAACAAGGTCATATGCGACTATGTCGTGGATTAGGGCAATCCAGACATTCCAAAGCTATAAGTTTGTAAAAGGTCGGTCAACTTGGTTAATGAGTCTTAGTTTAAAGTCAGTCCAGGGTCGCTGCCAGAGAGAGAGAAAAGAAACACTCAGCGTGCACTCTAACCATGATCAGATTGGTATATTTATCTAATCAGGATGGCTTCTACTGTTTCGTCGAATCCTCCTTCAAACCCTAAAAGGAGAAATAGCCGGGATTTCATGTAGAAAAATTCCCAGGAGTAACAATTATTCATAGTAGGAATCGGGATCCAAACTATCATGGCGTGGTAACCTTAACTGAGCCAACATGTCACCCCACTCCATAGAAGGTACGCAATCACATTGCAAATTTCAACACCTGAAACTCCTGATATAGGTTTTTACCCCTAACAACTTATGACCATGACTGAGCCAACATATCATAAGCTGCTAGTCAAGTTCAACCCATCATTTCATGATTGGTTTAGATCCACCCGCACAATCCTTTGACTGAGCCAACATAGTTGTGCGACTGTCCTAACCAATCGCATCACATGCAAACAAGAAGTATCATTTAGCTACCATACACTACACCTTGACTGAGCCAACATACGCAGCACGAATACTAAATCCTGCTTCCTGAAATGACAGAGGGCTACGGTTGGTTTTGAAGAAAACCATCAACGTAATGAACTTGATATCATCGTAGGAACTGAGTGGTTTAGAAAGTTTATAGTCGCGTAGACCTTTCCTTAAGAGTGAACTCCCTGTGAAGGGATCTAGACTCTTTCCTCATCGAATGAGGTGCAGGATATTCCTAACCGAATATCACGATGCAAAGCAAAAGAATACGGCTACAAAAACAATTTTAGTGACACAAACTCTTGCCCAAGAGCGAACTCCCTGTGACGAGATCAAGGCTCTTTCTTCATCGAATAAGGTGCAGGACATTCCTCACCGAATGACACAATGCAAAGCAAAAGAATCGACTAAAATTTCCTTTTTTAGATAAAAAGTGGTTCTTATAACGTATATGTTTATTTTACTTTGTATTAATGCAATTAATACAAGACACTATAGCGATCGTGGGTCTAGAGACTGCCCTGTACTCATGTCACCAGAGAACTGCTATCTAACGATTGGTATAATACCATCTAGGAGTTCTTGGCGAGTCTGTCCAGTGTAACTCATCCAATGAGCACCTATATACAATCATCGGTGTCAAACACCAATGGCTATGGGATCAGCCATCGCCCCGTACAGGGTCATGAAACGTATACACTAGTCTAAACTAAAATACCGATGCCTAGTCTCGATATTCCTACGACTAGGGACTTTTAAGGATGTGCTTATTGTTAGTTATATGTATGTCCTAGAGGCCATTACTATACATAGGATGTATATAGTAGTGGATGCTTGGACATATATAGGGAGGACTCTCTTGCTCGACATGATAGTATGCTATCTGGTTACTCTTTACCTTAACGTGTACACTGATTGTCTCTCTGTTACATGTTGGTAAAGCCCTTAGGATGTGTACTTGACTACCTGGACTATGATGCGGATCATACTAGTGGGGACATGGTAGTCCATAAGTGCATCCTTCAAGGTCCCTAGTCATGGGTGTATCGAGACGGGGCATCGATATGCCAGTGTAGACTAGCGTATACCTTCTCGACCCATATAGATGGGTGATGGATGATCCCATATCCATTGGTGTTTGACATCAGAGATGATATATGGGTGCTCAGTGGAGACTGGGTACACTGAACGGACTCGCCGAGAACTCCCAGATGGTATTATACCTCACGTCAGATGGCAGTTCTCTGGTGACACTGGTACAGGTTAGTCTGTAGACCCGAGATCGTCATAGAGTCTTGTGTGATTCCCATTGTGCTTTGATTTCCACCTTACCACGTCCAAGAGGGCGTGCAAAACGGTGGTTTTTGGGTACAGTCCCGAATCACATGGAGGCAATGAGCGATAGGAGGGGATTCGTCTCTCCCGGTATAGGGAGTTGATGTTGCGCTGTGTTCGATTGGCTATAACTGGAAATCCCTGGCCATGGTTGCTGAGATTTACTGGTAAGTGTTATCAGTAGTTTCTCGAACTGTTATAGACCTCATATCGACACGACTTATCGAGCTACTGGGGTCTGACGTTTACCACCCCTAGGCAAGATATGCGACATATCAGACGAACAGACCGGACTGTACAGTAAGTGTTACTGGTTGGATTCACAGGAGTGTGAGCAGGCTTGCTCGTTGATCTTCTGATCGCTCAATACCCGGGTGGCCGTTACGTTTAGCAGACCGCTTGCGGCTTGTGGGTGTTTGATATGATCATCACCTGCTGCCGGCGTATTGACGAGTCTTTAGAGTCCTACACAGAGGTTTCCTGGCTCAAGCGAAACGAAATAGGAGTGCATATGAGATATGTGCGGGACCGAGAATAATACCAGTATGTGATACTGTATTTTATTCTCGCGATTTGTATCATCGGACGGTTATATGTGATATAGCCGGATTACCGAATCAAGTGTTGATTCGATACATTGATGCACTTGATATTAGTCGGTTATATGTGATATGACCGGATCATTAAATCAAGTATCGATTTAATGATTTAATGTATAATTATATATTTGATATATTACTTTACATTAACTAGTATTTGTTCACTTAAGATTGATTTTCTCACTTGATGTGCAAAAGTAGTATATGTGATATATGTTTGTGCACTAGTTTGTATCATGTTTGATGATACATGAAAACTTGAGTGTGTGTATGGTTTACACCATGTTTAGTTATTGGTTAGGGTTTTATTTTATTTATTTATTTTGTAAAAACAAAATGGTGGCTTTCTTTCTTTCTTTGCTTCAAACTTCATGAAACTTCTTAGCATCTTTGAAAAGTCTTAACCATTTTGTTTTTTCCTTTAACCTAACCATTATCACTAAACTCTAGTTTATTCTCTACATGAGTTACCTCACCCATGGTTGCTATATGATAAACTTCACTTGAATTTTCTTAAAAAGATAATTCATTTTCTTTTCTTCTTCTTCTTCTTCTTCATGAAGAAAAGAAAACCTTTCTTGAAAAATTTCAAGTGATGAAATCAAGTGAGAAATCCAAATCCAAAGTGAACCCACTTCCTATTTCTTCATCCTCTACCACTTGCCATGTTGTATAGGGTGTTTTCTTCACAAGGTTCATGACCAAGTGAAGATGGAGCTTGAGTTTGAGTCGCCTCGACGTAGATCATCTTCGGCACCGAAGTCAACGACCTAGCCCGCTTATTTCTCCGATGAAACCAACGCTAGAGTCCGGAATTCCGATGATCGCAGCAGAGGGACGTCATCACGGAGCTTTAGAAGTGGAGGAGCGGATCTATAAAGGTTGTAATCCCTTTCACTTATTAGTAAAGTTGTTTACTAGCTTCTTGTTTCGCCTAATCTCTAGTTAACGATCTTCATTAGGGTTTCTCGGCACATGTAAATTTGATTTTGGCATGGTTGATGCCTTGTGGAACCTCTTGAGTGTGCCTAGGAACCCTACACTTATAGACTACCCAGGCCCCACTAGTATGATCCCTATCATAATCCTGGTAGTCAAGCAAAGATCTTATGGGTTTTATCATCATGTAGTAGTGATACGTTATATCAAGTAAAACGCATACTTATAAATGATAAATACAAACCAAATAGCATACTATCATCTCGAGCAAGACTGTTCTTTGTATAAGCCTTTCTCGAATTCAGCAATTGCATTCCTACAACTACGATAATTGCCTTGAGGACACCTATATCCAACAACAGTCTTGTTCGAGATGATAGTACGCTATCTGTTTTGGATTTGTCATTCATAAATATATGTTTTACTTGCTATAACGTATCACTACTACATGATGATAAAACCCATAGGATCTTTGCTTGACTAGCAGAATTATGATAGGAATTCTTATTTTCTCTCTCTTTTATGTTATGTGCATACATGGTTACATGCCATGATCTTTTATAATTATATGCAATATACATATATTTATATATCATTTTCTCTTTTATTTTTCTTTCTGCATGTCAAGTGATGAGGTGGATGCAAGGTGGCTATCTATCTCATCTCAAAATGACAAGTGGATATAAAAGAAATTAGATGGTTTTATGAAGAAGAAATGAGAGTATTCTCTTCATTCTAACCATACATTTTCTCTCTCATCCAAAGCAAAAAGAAATGAGAATAGAAGTAGAGAGCATACAAAGAGAGGAGAAAGTTTGAGAGGCATTAGATTCCAAGTTCCCAACTCGCAATAAAAATCAGCGAGTCACAAAAAAATATGCATATGAAATACCCGAAATGATGGAGCAACTCGCAATAAAAATTAGCGAGCAGAAAAATATATGCATATTAAATAGTTGAAATGATTGAGCAACTCGCAATAAAAATCAGCGAGTCCAAATAAAATGAAATAGCCAAAATGATGGACACCGCGAATAAATAGCCGGAATGATTAGGCAATCACGACTTTCGCGATATAAAAAGTTGAAATGATAGAGCATCACGGAAATATATATAAAAACGGATAAAATAAAATTCTTCTGCCCTGCAAGTATGTTAAGACTGACGCTTGTATACCATCCACGGGCACAAATAGATGAAAGTGAGCAATGCGCTCCACTGAATGCTATCAGTAAGGAACGCTTCAGCAAAGATTCGAGTCTCAGCAGTACCATAGAAGCCCAAAGTCTACCGAGAGCTACTTCTGTAAGTCGATGTACAACACCCCACGACTTGTGGGGAGGCGGAAATATGAAAAACGATCTTGTTCTATACTCAAACATCGACTAACCGCATGAATCGAAGCTAAACGATAACTAACAACAAACATAGAAGTTCTAAACTACTATGTGAAGGGATTATACCTAAAGAACCATGTCCTTCTTCTTTACGAACTCCACCTCCTCCTCGGCCTTCTCCAAGTAGTAGACGATCCACCACGAGACCTAAACTCCAAGCTTTGCCTCTAAACTTGAGGCAACTAGGTATCTTTAAGTGCTAATCAAAGTACCTAGATGAAATAGAGAGAGGGTTATGGATTAAGTAGTCTAACTAATCCTTGTACTCAACACATGAGAGGGGAGGATTAGGGTTTGAAGAGAGAGAGCTTGAGGAGAGAGAAGGTGAGAATAATAATCAAATGAGAAAAAATGAGTTATCATAATATATATCAAGCATTTTATTTTATCAAGAAAAGAAAAGATAATGTTTTACAACCATGCTTGATAAATATCTAATAGTGATTCACATCCATGAGTCATTAAGCAATTATGAAGCATTAATGACATGGATGAATCATCCATATGACTCACTAATCTCATTTAATGTATATGCCACCTAAACCTCCTTAGTCTCCATCTTCTAGAAGCTTCTCGCACAATTATGAGAACGCCCCTCCTATCCGTGAAAACACGGAAAAACTTTAGACTGTATAAATCCAATAACCGGATACTAGTAACTGGCTTAAACCAAAGCCGACTAGTAAAAACTGTCCGAAAGTCGTACGTGCGTAAACGCACGTATGCGTCCGAACCCTTGTCGTAAAACCATACGACCTCTATATCGTTTCGCCTGGAGTAGGGAAACTCTCTGCGTGGGACTCTAGAGACTCGACTACTACGCTGGCAGTGGGTTTAACCACAGACCGCAAGCGGCACTAGCTGTACATAACGGTCCCCAGGTAGATGTCGATAAGAAGGCCGATGAGGAAACCCATCCGAACTCCTACTGAGTCTGATGTGACAATCTCCGTACAGTCCGGTCTGTTCGTCTAAGACTATCGCATATCGGGCCTAGGGGGGCGGCAAGCGTCAATCCCCTAATAGCGGTATAAGTCGTGTCGGAGCGAAGCCCATTACACCCTGAGAAACTACTGGAACCTACCAGCAAATCTCGCTTGCCCTGGCCAGGGACTTTGCGTAATGGCTCTCTGACACAGCGCGATATCAACCCCCAATACCGGGAGAGACGAATCCTGTCTAACCGCCACTGCCTCCAAGTGCTCGGGACTGCACCCAACTGCTACCTATTTGCACGACTCCTTTGAGCCGTGGTAGGGTAGCAATCTAAGAACAGTGGGACACACTCGAGGCGAAGTAGCAGTGTCAAGTCTGCGGACTATGCTGTACTCATGTCACCTGGGAACTGTTCACTGACGACTGGTATAAAACCAACCAACAGTTCCCTGTGAGTCCTGTCCGGTGTACCCGTAACCTAACGAGCACCTGCATACTATCTCCAGTACGACGTACTGACGGCTGTAGGACAGACCATCTCCCCAACTGGGATGAGAAGCGTACACACTAGTCTACTCCGGAGTATCGATGCTCTGTCTCGATAATCCAACGACTAGGGACCTGAATAAGGATGTGCTTGTAGACTACCCAGCCCCCACTAGTGTGGCTGCCATCACAACGCTGGTAGTCAAGCAAGATCCTAAGAGCTCTACCAATACGTATACTCACATATTAAGATAGAAAAACCAAGTAGCATACTACCATGTTTAGCAAGACTGTTATATACATGTGAATATCCCAAGCTTCCATTAAGTAATATACAAACTAGTATGATACAATAATGGCCCCTAGGGCATATACACTAACAATCTCCCACTTGCACTAGGGCCATGTACTGGCATATCGAAGACCGATGATCTCGAGTAGCCTCTCGAACTGAATCTGAGGTAGGGCCTTCGTGAATGGATCAGCAATGTTCTCTTCAGAAGCAACTCTCCGAACCTCGATCTCCTGACGATCAATGATCTCCCTGATCAGGTGATACCGCCTTAAGATGTGTCTGGATTTCTAATGGGACCTTGGTTCCTTCGCTAAAGCTATAGCTCCGTTGTTGTCGCAATATAGAGGTATTGGATCAACTATGGTAGGAACCACCTGAAGTTCTGTTAGGAACTTCTTCATCCAGACTGCTTCTTTTGCGGCATCGCAAGCAGCTATATACTCCGCTTCCATCGTCGAGTCAGCAACGGTGTCCTGCTTGGAGCTCTTCCAGCACACCGCCCCTCCATTGAGGGTAAAGACATAACCCGACATGGACTTGGAATCGTCCTTATCACTCTGGAAGCCGGAATCAGCAAAGGCCTCCAACCTGAGGTCTTTTCCGCCGTAAACCAAGAACATCTCCTTAGTCCTTCTCAGGTACTTGAGAATGTTCTTTACTGCTATCCAGTGCTTCTCCCCTGGGTCTGACTGATACCGGCTCACCACGCTCAGTGCGTAAGCTACATCTGGTCTGGTGCACAACATCGCATACATTATAGAGCCTACCGCAGAAGCGTAAGGTATAATAGACATGCGTTCCCTTTCCAAATCAGTCTTGGGAGACATCTCTTTGGAGAGGGTGATTCCGTGACAAGCCGGTAGATCACCGCGCTTAGAATCTTCCATACTGAATCTTTTCAGTACAGTGTCGATATACCTGGACTGCGAAAGTCCCAACATCCTCTTGGATCTATCACGATAGATCCGGATCCCCAGAATGTAAAAGGCATCACACAGGTCTTTCATGGAGAACTGTGTGACAAGAATCCTTTGACAGATTGTAGCATAGGAATGTCATTTCCTATCAATAGAATGGCATCCACGTACAAGACGAGGAATACGACACTTCTGGCTACAACTTTACTATATATGCACGGTTCATCTGGATTTTTGATAAAGTCATATTCTTTGACTGTCTCATCAAAACAGATGTTCCAACTCCGCGATGCCTGCTTTAGTCCATATATGGACTTAAGCAGCTTGCATACTTTCTCGCTGCTCCCACTCTGATTGAAACCCTCTGGCTGATCCATATAGACGCACTCTTCTAAATTTCCATTCAGAAAAGCCGTCTTTACGTCCATCTGCCAGATTTCATAATCATGGAAGGCGGCAATAGCAAGAAGGACCCGAATGAATTTGAGCATAGCCACTGGAGAAAAAGTTTCATCATAGTCCAAACCAGGTCTTTGACGAAAACCCTTTGCAACAAGTCTAGCCTTATAGGTTTCCACCTGTCCATCTACACCAATCTTTCTCTTGAAGATCCATTTGCATCCTATGGGTTTTACCCCATCTGGAGCAAAGTCCAAAGTCCAAACTTTGTTGGTGTACATGGACTCCATTTCGGTTCGCATTGCATCTAGCCATCGTACCGAGTCGCCGCTCTAGATGGCCTGCTGGAAGTCAGTAGGTTCATCATCATCTATGATGCAATCCTCTCTATCCCCATCTATGAGAAAACCGTAGTATCTCTCAGGTGGATGAGACGGCCTACTACTCCTGCGGAGGGGTGCGGGAATGTCCTGTTCTTCTTGAACTTCCGGTTCTACCAAACTTTCAGTATTAGTTTGTGGTTTTGGAATTTCTTCCAGTTCTATTTCGCTCCCACTTGATTCCTTTTCTAAAAACTGATGTTCTAGAAAATGGGCATTACGAGAAACAAATACCTTTTGTTCCTCTGCGTAATAGAATAGATATCCCCTGGAGTTCTTTGGATATCCCACAAACTTACACTTTACTGATCGTGCCTCGAGCTTGTCCACATGCTGCTTTTTAACAAAAGCTGGACATCCCCAAATCTTTATATACTGTAGATGGGGTTTCTTCCCGCTCCACATCTGATATGGAGTGGTAGGCACAGTCTTGGTAGGTACCATGTTCAAAAGATATGCCGCTGATTCTAGCGCATAACCCCAGAAAGATCGCGGTAACTCAGCATTACTCATCATGGATCGTACCATATCCAATAGGGTTCGATTCCGTCTCTCCGATACACCGTTGTGCTATGGAGTGTATGGAGGAGTAAGCTGAGAGAGAATTCCTTTCTCTTTTAGGTAACCTAGGAACTCGGCACTCAAGTATTCACCACCTCGATCAGATCTAAGTGTCTTGATACTTTTGCCGGTTTGGTTTTCTACTTCATACTTATACTCTTGGAATTTCTCAAAAGCCTCGGATTTATGTTTCATCAGATAAATGAATCCGTATCTTGAGTAATCATCCGTGAAAGTAATGAAATAGGAAAAACCACCTCTTGCATGTGTAGACATTGGACCACATACATCGCTGTGTATGAGTCCTAAGAGCTTGCTCGCTCTTACTCCTTGTCCAGTAAATGGAGTCTTTGTCATCTTTCCTTTGAGACAAGATTGACAAGTGTCATAAGTTTGATATTCGAACGAGTCCAAATATCCTTCTCTATGCAACTTAGTCAACCTTCTCTCATTGATGTGACCCAGTCTACAATGCCATAAGAAAGCTTTATTTAAATCTGGAGACTTTCTTTTTAGTGTGTTCTGGACATTGAAAATTTGGAGTTGGTTTAAAACATATATACCGTTATTTAGTGTACCGGACCCAATCAAACCATGATTAAGGTGGATGTTAACAACATCTCTTACAAACGTGAAATCATAACCTTTATTTGATAACAAGGAAACTAATATGATATTACCCGTTAAGCTTGGTACAAAAAAACAGTTATATAAAACCAAAATGTGTCCACTCGTCAATCCTAGGTGATAATCCCCGACGGACGCAGCTCCCACGCTAGCTCCGTTAGCAACCTTTAGGGTCATATCACCTTCCTTCAGCACTCTACGGTTTCTCAGTGCCTGCAATGAATTGCAAATATGAGATCCTGATCCGGTATCCAATACCCAGGAAGTAGAGTTGATCGACAGACAATTCTCAATTACAAACACACCTGAAGTCGAAGCCACAGCTTGCTTCGGTTCCTGGTTCTTGGCGTTCCACGCCTTGCAATCCTTCTTCCAGTGCCCTTTCCTGTGACAATGGAAGCACTCATCCTGGCCAACTACCGGTACCGCAAACTTTTTCTTTCCCTTCCCTCCCACCTTACTTACACCTCCTCTAGGTCTGGGGGCGGCCTTCTTCTTCCTTCCTTTGGCCCTAGCCTTGGACCCGGAAGAAGATGCACCGCCAACAAACATAGCGGGTGTCTCCCTTGCTTTCTGCAAGGTGCCCTCTGCACTTCTTAACATGTTCAGGAGTTCCGGAAGTTCAACTTCTTTTCTTTGAATGTTGAAGTTCAGGATAAACTGGGCGTAGGTGGAAGGAAGGGACTGGAGAATAAGGTCTGTATAGAGCTCATTATCCAAAGTCGTCCCAAGGTCTGCGAGCTCTTCTATATAGTCGATCATCTTTAGGACATGTTCTCCTACCGATGACCCGACAGCCAACCTCGCTCGAAACAAGTTCTTAGAGGTCTCGTATCTTGCTATACGAGATTGCTCTCCATAAAGTTCCTTTGTATGGAGAAATATGGCATCTAGTTCCATATCCTCGTGCCTCCTCTGATGTTCATTGTTCATCGAGGCAAGCACGATGCACTTGGCTTTTGCACAATCTAAATCCCAGGTTTTGCGGATTTCCTTATCCGCATTACTGGATTTGGGACCAGGGACAACAGGTGCCGTAGCGGTGAGGACGTACCCCAATTTGTCATAGGTCAAAGCCATTTTGACATTCCGCAGCCAATCTTTATAGTTTGGCCCTGTCAGTATATTTTTCTCTAAAAGTAACTTAAGTCCAGTCATTTTCAGGGTCACTGCAATTAGGAGAGAGAGAAGAAAACTCTTTAGCATGATGCTCTTGCAAGTTTAGAGTGGTTTTTAGTTTATCTAAACTGGATGGCTCCCACTGTTTCTCGAATCCTTCCTCAAACCATAAAAGAAGAATTAGCCAGGACTATTCTCACTGTACAATACTTGCTTAACCGTTCAGCCAGGCTAGTGTCGGTACTTCGAGGGAGGTTTTCCAACGCTTTCGCGAAGTTCCTTAATTAAATAACCTCTTTTCTCTGAGGGCGTAACCCCGCTGACACCTTTCTTGACTCCTACTTGGTTTATAGCATTGATCGTTAAGTGACGAATATCCTGGTGAGTAGCATATACTCACAGTAGTATCGGGATCCAAATATCATCGTATGATAATGTTGAAGGAATCCTACCAACATTCATCAAACTCCAAATGGTATGCAACTCTTTGCAAATTTCAGTTTCTTTAGAAATTCCCGATATATATTTTTGCCCCATGCTCTTATGACCTTGGCGTTAGGTCAAAATGTCATAAGTCACATGTCAAGTTCTACCCATCATTATATTGTCAATTTGAACCCATCCGTATATATCCTTGACGTTCGGCCAAAATGATAATACGACTGTCCCAAACTAACTCATCTATCTATGCAACAAATGAATATCCAGTAACTACCAAACACTATGCATTGGCGTTAGGTCAAAATACATAGCTTGAATACTACTGAACACCCAGATGAAATGACGGAGGTCTACGAATGGTTTTGGCGAAACTGTGAACGTAGTGAACTTGATATAACCGAAGGAACCTGATAGCTTTTAAAAGGAGTGGTTAAAGCTCCGCATTTAAAAATATCTGTTTTTAAAATTAACCGAGTGGTTTCTTTTAAATTGTTCCAACGATTAAACTTTTGGTTTATTTTCTTTGCATTATAAATAATGCGTCCCATCATTAACCTATCATTGCAGAAAACAACGAAAACACAACGTCCTCTTATGCCATCCGCATTCGCCACGGGGTCCCGTCATTACCCGTTAGGTTACTTAACTAACGACAGAGCGGGGGCTGGGCTAGCGCGGGTGTAAAACATAAGTGACGTCTAAATAGCTATCATATATAGATATTGTACATTCGTCAGACGTAATAATAGGCATTCCAAATCACAGATGAACTTTATTGGATTTACAAGCAATCAGTGTTTGTTTTGAGCCTGCAACAAAAGACGGATTACACAGTTGTGATGAATAGCCATTACCCCACCCAAGACCCCAACGGGTACGGCAAACTACCCTCCCGGCAGTTTGTGCACCCCACCTTGGGTCTGTCCTAGGAGTAAAAACAGTAAAATGAAATAATACAACGGTGGCTACAACCGCAACCTGGATGTGCCCCGCAAAATAATATTACAACAAATTACATTTACAACAAATGAATTAAATAATAACCCATCACATAACCCCGGCTAATCATCACAACAGTCCAACACAGTTCATATACACAAACAGTAAAAACCATTACAGAAATGCGCAACCCCCTACCAACCGACATACTAGCAGTTAGGGGAGGTTTACGAACACATTATACAAACACAGATATAATCCAACAAGCAAATACCGTATAATTTCGATCGATTAAACACGTTTAATTTTGCTCCGATACTTCTCTGTAAATCTGAAACCTGAGCAAAAATTAAAAATTCCAGAAAATACCAAATATCACAGAGAACCAACACAGGAAATTTGGGCTGGTGAATCGGCAACTCGGGGGCGGAATCGCGGCGGATCGGGGGGATTCGCCGCGGTTCCGCGGCGCTTTAGCCGATTCATGAGCCCAATTTTCTTGGGTGTTCTTCTACTATCATTTAAGGCTTTCTGAAGGTCCCTGAAAAAATTTTGGACCTCATTTAAAAATCGACAGAAACTATGATATCGGGGTTTTCCGGTTTTGGTTTTTTCCGTTCGAAATTCATACAATTTTGCAAGTGAGTTAATTATTGTTTAGCGAGGCTCTGATACCACTGTAAGTCGATGTACAACACCCCACGACTTGTGGGGAGGCGGAAATATGAAAAACGATCTTGTTCTATGCTCAAACATCGACTAACCGCATGAATCGAAGCTAAACGATAACTAACAACAATCATAGAAGTTCTAAACTACTATGTGAAGGGATTATACCTAAAGAACCGTGTCCTTCTTCTTTACGAACTCCACCTCCTCCTCGGCCTTCTCCAAGTAGTAGACGATCCACCACGAGAGCTAAACTCCAAGCTTTGCCTCTAAACTTGAGGCAACTAGGGTATCTTTAAGTGCTAATCAAAGTACCTAGATGAAATAGAGAGAGGGTTATGGATTAAGTAGTCTAACTAATCCTTGTACTCAACACATGAGAGGGGAGGATTAGGGTTTGAAGAGAGAGAGCTTGAGGAGAGAGAAGGTGAGAATAATAATCAAATGAGAAAAAATGAGTTATCATAATATATATCAAGCATTTTATTTTATCAAGAAAAGAAAAGATAATGTTTTACAACCATGCTTGATAAATATCTAATGGTGATTCACATCCATGAGTCATTAAGCAATTATGAAGCATTAATGACATGGATGAATCATCCATATGACTCACTAATCTCATTTAATGTATATGCCACCTAAACCTCCTTAGTCTCCATCTTCTAGAAGCTTCTCGCACAATTACGAGAACGCCCCTCCTATCCGTGAAAACACGGAAAAACTTTAGACTGTATAAATCCAATAACCGGATACTAGTAACTGGCTTAAACCAAAGCCGACTAGTAAAAACTGTCCGAAAGTCGTACGTGCGTAAACGCACGTATGCGTCCGAACCCTTGTCGTAAAACCATACGACCTCTATATCGTTTCGCCTGGAGTAGGGAAACTCTCTGCGTGGGACTCTAGAGACTCGACTACTACGCTGGCAGTGGGTTTAACCACAGACCGCAAGCGGCACTAACTGTACGTAACGGTCCCCAGGTAGATTTCGATAAGAAGGCCGATGAGGAAACCCATCCGAACTCCTACTGAGTCTGATGTGACAATCTCCGTATAGTCCGGTCTGTTCGTCTAAGACTATCGCATATCGGGCCTAGGGGGCGGCAAGCGTCAGTCCCCTAATAGCGGTATAAGTCGTGTCGGAGCGAAGCCCATTACACCCTGAGAAACTACTGGAACCTACCAGCCAATCTCGCTTGCCCTGGCCAGGGACTTTGCGTAATGGCTCTCTGACACAGCACGATATCAACCCCCAATACCGGGAGAGACGAATCCTGTCTAACCGCCACTGCCTCCAAGTGCTCGGGACTGCACCCAACTGCTACCTGTTTGCACGACTCCTTTGAGCCGTGGTAGGGTAGCAATCTAAGAACAGTGGGACACACTCGAGGCGAAGTAGCAGTGTCAAGTCTGCGGACTATGCTGTACTCATGTCACCTGGGAACTGTTCACTGACGACTGGTATAAAACCAACCAACAGTTCCCTGTGAGTCCTGCCCGGTGTACCCGTAACCTAACGAGCACCTGCATACTATCTCCAGTACGACGTACTGACGGCTGTGGGACAGACCATCTCCCCAACTGGGATGAGAAGCGTACACACTAGTCTACTCCGGAGTATCGATGCTCTGTCTCGATAATCCAACGACTAGGGACCTGAATAAGGATGTGCTTGTAGACTACCCAGCCCCCACTAGTGTGACTGTCATCACAACGCTGGTAGTTAAGCAAGATCCTAAGAGCTCTACCAATACGTATACTCACATATTAAGATAGAAAAACCAAGTAGCATACTACCATGTTTAGCAAGACTGTTATATACATGTGAATATCCCAAGCTTCCATTAAGTAATATACAAACTAGTATGATACAATAATAGCCCCTAGGGCATATACACTAACAACTTCTTCCTCTGAAGGATTTAGCGGCAGCTTCTCAAACAAATCAAAGTGGAGTAATAGCAAAATTCTAGCTCCAGATCTCGATGGCAACATCTATAGCCTAGAGATCACTCCACGTTTTTCTCATTCCAGCAGGGTGCAGATGTGACGTCAACATGGACCAAAGGGTCAAAGTAAAAGCGGAGTGAAGGCAAAATCCAAGCTCCGGATCTTGATGGCGATATATACGGCTTAGAGGTCATATGGATGTCTACCTTACTTCAGCGAAGAATCGGCGTGACATCATCAATGCAAAGGCGAAGTGGCGGCATATTCCTAATTTCGGGTTTTGACGGCAATACATACAAAACCTAAAGACCATTGGATGTCATCCTACCCCAGAAAGGTGCGGTCATGACTCATTGGGGCTCTAAATAGAGCTTAACCTCAAGTAAAGCGACATGACAATACCTAACGCTGGATCTTCCGATGATAATGTGGACATTCCAACCTAAAAAGATTACTTGAAGACGTCGTGTCCAGCCTCAGAAGGGATCAGAGACACGACAGACGTGTGTCTACTCGAGCCGCAACCTAAGGGACTGCATATCAAGAAAATATCAACCAACACAACGGTATAATGGACTTAATCCAGTACCACAAACCTAACAGACTCCTATATCGAAAGGGGTTATCTATATTTCACGTTAGGCAACACCTGCGAGATCCTCTTGACTCGTAGGGAGAAATATCTTTATAAGACCCTCACGGCTCATAAAGTTGAAAAGCCTTAGGCGACGGGGATATAAACTCATTTTCTAAGTCATCGCTGCCCTACAAGGAGGTCAATACTGACTCTTGTATACTATCCACATGCCACATTCGACAAATTTGCATATCAAAGAAGTGAAGAAGCCACTTAGAGTCCCCTCGACTCGTGAGGAGAAAATACCCAAGTGAGATCCTTACGACTTACGAAGGCGATGGACACTTAGGAATCCTCACAATTTCTAAGGAGAATATGCACCTATGAGATCCTCACGACTCATAGGGAGAAAAACCTTCTTGAGACCCTTACGGCTTATAAAGATGGACAAAGTCTTGGTTGGCAGAGATCTAAATATGTCTCCTAAGCCATCAAATATGAGGCGGGGTATTACTTTGCACTACTTAACCCACGTACATATTTTACATGGGCAAAATAGTGAAGGCATTTGTTCCTGCCAAAATTTTTGGCTCAAAGCGTACATTTGTTCCCATTCAATTTGTGTGCATCTATACATATGCATTTGGCAAGATTGACAAATTGAATCGCATGTGCGACGTGCAAAGCACGTGCGCATGAATCAAATGATTCAGCGCAAGTTGTGCGCACCTATACATGCACACTTGGCAAGATTGACAAGTTGAATCGCATGTGCAACGTGCAACGCACATGCGCATGAGTCAAATGACTCAGTCCAAGTTGTGCGCACCTATATATGCGCACTTGGAAAGATTGTCAGGTTAAATCATGAGTGCGACGTGCAATGCACGTGCGCATGAGTCAAATGACTCAGCCCAAGTTGTGCGCACCTATACATGCGCACTTGGCAAGATTGCTAAATTGAATCATATGTGCGACATGTAATACACGTGCGTATGTGTCAAAGGTCATAAATCCACAAGTGTATTCCTTGAAGCAAACGCTTCTAACAAGAAATAAATCTTGTTAATAAGGAATCAAATCCTTAATTAGAAGAGAAATCTTCTGTTAAGATTCATGATCTCCATCCAACGGTGATTAAAGATCATCATTTGATTATAAAATCAAGGAGATCTCTAAATGAGAGATTAAACCGATTGATATTTCTCATGCCCTATATAAAGGACCCATGAGATTAAATCAAAAAAGGAGAAACCCCCCATAAGCTTGAGAAAAATTCTTAAGTCTTCTTCTTTCTCAACGAACAAGCGCGCAAGGTAGAAATAAAGAGAAAAAACTTCTCTTTTCCTTCATTAAAAAAAAGCTTTTGCTTTTATACAGAAGCCTTTGCTTCTTTTTAAATCCATTGATTCAACATAAAAGATCAAACAATTTTAGGGTTCGTCTCTCATTCATAAAGTATATATTTTTGCAAGAGAATGATCTTAAGATCCAAGAAAATAAAATATGCGTACCATAAAACGTATATAAATGACTTGGAAAAGATAAATATCCCAATTTTTACTTCTTTGAAAATAAAAGAAGAAGTAAAAGAACATAGAATAAAAGAAAAGGAAGTTATTGTTTCTCTGTGAAAACTTTTGGTTTCTGATCGAAATAAGTGTGTGCCCAAAAAATGCGCACTTAGTTTAAAAATTGATGTCCACGGAAAAATAATCCCCAGGAGATGTGTGCATCATGTGTTATCCATGTGTGCGCACTTATTGGATATTGCCCATAAAGGTATGCGCGTGCACGCACTTGTTGAAAATATCTCATGGATGTGCGAGCGTCACGTGCAATGCACGTTGACTTGTTAAATACATACGTACATACATACATGCGCACATACATAACTTTGAACCCATAACAGATGTGTCACGTAATACATACGTACGTAACATTTTTGAAATAAAATAGTGTGTAATCACGTGCAACGCACGTGTGCACCCTTTTCAAATGAAATAAACGGGCATGTGCGTCACATATACTTTCGCACTTGTATAATAAATCATTATTTGATCACTTAATCAAAATTGAATTAAGTGATGAAGCTTTTGATTTCTCACATGCAATATATTAATCAAAATATTAATAGACCTAAGTGATCTTAGTCTCAAAAATGACTAAAAGTCCTTAATCCATACTTGTTAAGTTGATCTTAATCCAAAATAGGATTAACGAGCTTTAACTATATTCCTGAGTTGATCTTAGTCTCAAAGATGACTAACGATCCTCAAATGGCACAAGCCAAAGGTTGTGGTATTGACTTCTAACCCTCTCCAATTAAGTCATATGGATTTGTTTGATCCTTCTAAGACTTTGAGTTTTGAAGGTAAATTTTATGCTTTTGTGATTGTTGATGATTTTTCAATATTTACTTGGGTTCTTTTTCTTGCTAACAAAGTGATGCCTTTGTTGCTTTCAAAACTTTCTTTAACTAGATGCAAAACAAAAAACAACTTTCCATTGTGAAAATCTGTAGTGATCATGGAGGAGAATTTCAAAATGCATTTTCGAAGTGTTTTGTAATGATCACAGGGTAAGACATGAATTTTCTTGTCCTAGAACTCCACAACAAAATGGAGTCGTTGAACGGAAGAATTGATCTCTTCAAAAAATGACTAGGACAATATTAAATGAACATAATTTACCTCACCATTTTTGGGCCGAAGCGGTCAATATTGCATCGTATATTATAAATAGGGCTGTAATTCATAAAGGAATTGAAAAAGCCCCTTACGAACTTTATTTTGGTAGGAAACCCAACATTGGATATTTTAAATTTTTCGGGGGCAGATGTCATATTTTGAATACTAAAGATCCTCTTGGAAAATTTGATGAGAAACGTGATTTGGGTATTTTTCTTGGCTACTCTTCCACTAGTTAAGCTTATCCTATTTTCAATAAAACTTCTAATACTATGGAAGAGAGTATGCATGTTAAGTTTGATTAAACTAGTCCTTTTGCCAAGAATGTTGTAATGAATAAGGATGACGATGATGAGGCGGTTCGTGCTCGCTTGAAGGAACTTGACATTTTAAAGGAAGAATCTAAATAAGTGCCTCTTTCAAGTGAAGTAGTAGAAATGGATGATGAATTGGTGTCAACTCTTCTAAAAGATTGGAGATACAACAAGAATCATCCACCAACTCAAATCATCGGTGATGTATCAAAGGGGGTAACCACTCGAACTTGCAATCCTAATTTCTTTGCTAACATAGCCTTCTTGTCTCAAATTGAACCTAAGAATGCTAAGGAAGCTATCATGGATGAGAATTGGATATGTGCTATGAAAGAAGAACTTGTTCAATTTGAATGAAACAATGTTTGGAACTTCGTTCCTAGACCTAGTGATAGACAAGTTATTGGTACCAAGTGGGTATTCAAGAATAAACTTGATGAATTTGGTGTGATCACTAGGAATAATGCAATGTTTGTAGCACAAGGTTATAACCAAGAGGAAGGTATTAATTTCGATGAAACTTTTGCTCCGGTTGCTAGATTAGAAGCTATTCTCCTTCTTCTCACATATGCATGTTTTAAAGATTTCAAAGTTTATCAAATGGATATTAAAAGTCTATTTATGAATGGTTTCCTTGAGGAAGAAGTTTTTGTGAAACAACCTCCATTTTTTCAAGATTTTAAATATCCAAATCATATTTACAAGTTGCATAAAGTTTTGTATGGTTTAAACAAGCTCTTAGAGCTTAGTATGCTAGGATGTGTTTATTTCTTCTTGAAAATGGACTTTCAAAAGGTAAGGTTAACACCACACATTTTATTAAGAAGAAAAATGATGAGATTATGCTTGTGCAAATTTATATTGATGATATTATTTTTGAATCTACTAATGAATCTTTATGCAAGGAGTTTGCCTCTAGCATGCAAAAGAATTTGAAATGGGCATGATGGATGAACTCAACTACTTTCTTGACCTACAAATCAAGCAACTCAAAGATGTCATCTTCATAAATCAAGTCAAGTACACGAACGAGCTTATCAAGTAGTTTGATCTTGAAGATGCAAAGCCAAGCGACACTCCAATGGCCACCACAATAAAACTTTCGAAAGATGATCCGGTAAGTATGTGGACATCACTAAATATCGTGGTATGATTGATAGTTTACTTTACTTAACCTCTAATAGACCCGATATAATTTTTAGTGTTTACTTGTGTGCTCGTTTCCAATCTTGTCCTAAAGAATCGCATCTAAGTGCGGTCAAATGAATATTTAGATATCTTAAAGGGACGATTGGTTTATGTTTGTGGTATCCAAAGAATAAAATTTTTGATTTTAAATCTTATTCGGATGCGGACTATGCGGGGAGCCAAGTAGACCATAAGATTGCGAGTGGAACGTGTCAACTTCTTAAAAATCTTCTATTCTCTTGGTCTTCCAAGAAACAAAACTCGATTGCTCTTTCCACGGCCAAAGCGGAATATATTATCGCGGGTGCTTGTTGTGCTCAAATCCTATAGATGAAGCATACACTAGAAGACTTTGATGTGTTTGTTGATCATATTTATTCTTTGTGATAACACGAGTATGGTGCACATGACTAAAAATATAAATCAACATGGCCACACCCAACACATTGATGTCCGCTACCATTTCCTTCATGATCATCATGAAAAAGGGGACATCATTATTGAGCACATAGCTACACAACACCAATTGGCGGATATCTTTACAAAACCCCTTGATGCTACACGCTTTGCTTGTATTAGGGGATAATTAAATATATGTTCGATTGATTGATGTTGTGCTTAAGTATCATCTTGCCAAACAGCTTCTGCAACCCTTTTAAGGGAACCCAGTTGTGGATTTATTGTTTATAACATATTCTATTCAAGGGTCTAGCAGAGAGAACTAGAGATCCTTCATCGAATAGTCGGATCATAAAGATGAGAAAATCTTATTTTGCATATCCTTTTATCTCACCTTTGCCTCCATATGATATTAGAACTTGCATATATCTTGCATATGGTTATTGTTACATGTATCACTTGTTTTTTCTTATCCTATATACATGCTTGTTGATATGAACCAAATACTTTTAAGGAAAGTTATTCAAACGTTTAACTTGTTTCTTGCTCATATCAACTCCTATTAATCTTCTATGCATATATTTAAGGGGGGTTATTCAAACGTTTAACTTATTTTTGGAAGTACGCATAAGTTTAGTGGAAGTAATTCAAACGTTTTAAACTCCTTAAACACCCTTTTTGAGAATAATATGATCATTATATCAATATAATGAAGTTTCAAGCGTCTCTTGAGTATATTGATATAATTCATCTATTGATATTTTGACATCATAAAAAGGGGGAGATTGATTGCTTATGAATTTTCGTAATCCAATTATTTAGTTTTGATGATATTGTACAATATTAATAGATAGATACAAGTGTTTATAATATTGCATATTATATAACACTGTAAATAAGCTTGGTAGTGTTTGAGAATGATTTCAGGATATCAATAGCTCACGACACAAGCGATAGATGAAGGATGGAGGAAAATGAATTTAAATGGCAAATCTATTGAAGGTTGGAGTATTATGGACTAGAGCTCTTCAAAGTTTAAATTCAAGTTTCAAGAAGATAAGGACCCAAAGTCCAAGTTTAAAGAATTCAAGAAATCGAAGAACTCGAAGAATTTAAGAGTTCGAGCTACAAGTATAATCTCTAGGAAACCGATGTAAGTACCTCATGGTTTATGAGATTAGCATACAAAAGCTCAAGCACACACTCTATTGCATGCATGAAACTATTGGGCAAAACTTTGAAAAGGTTTTTCATTCAAAACGATTATCGTATTTGAAGTTCAAAATTTTATGTGCATTCTTTCTTCAAACGTTAGGCCTCTATAGGTTCAGACGTATGTTTACTATTGCAAAACATGCACAACTTCAGATATCTGTTTTTTACTTCAGAACAAACGTCTGAAGTTATTCCAGAACAAACGTTTGGGTACTATTGCAAACGTCTGGTTTTATATCAGACGTTTATGCTAGAGTTGCTGAGTGAAAATTGTTTCTTCTTCAGACGTCAATATTTTTACTCTTTAGATGTATGTTGCCTCTTTGTGCTTAAAATTTTCCTTATTTGAAAAGACCGACAAACGTCTGAAGTTTTACCAAACAAACGTCTGAAGCACAAATTCTATGAAAATATTTTCTTCTTCAGACGTTAGTATATTTATACTTCAGACGTCTATTTTCTATTCTGTTTTAAAAGTTGCCTTCTTGGAAAGTTACGGCAAACGTCTGAAGCTTTAGCAAACAAACGTCTGAAGCAATAAATGTTTGAAAAATGTTTCCGTCACTGTGCATTAGATGCCATAATGGCTAGTTTTATTTTGCCTTCAGACGTCATTCGTGTTTGCCCTCATGCGTCTGTTCTTTAGCCCAGGTCGTAATATATGCATGTACCTTTTATGTTTTGGTGTGGGATTTAAAAGGGTTTTATGTGAGAAGTCATTGCATCTCAACTATTCTGAATATTTTGCATTCATTTCTTGAGTTCATCTTCACCCACCAAAAGAAAAGAAAACACTTGAGTTTTAATTGCAAATCAAATACTCCATTGAAATATTCTAGAGCTTTGATTGTTAACTCTTGAGAGAATATCTTTGGATTGTAATCTTCTTCTTCTTTTTTGTGCGGAATCTCTTGAGTGCGAGAGAATTCTTGTAAGAGAGGAGAGGGTTGTAAAGAGTGTCTCTCGTATGTTGAGAGACGTGTTGTTGTGAGTGCGCAATGTGTAAGTCTCATAGGAGACGTAATTTAGTGGAACGGGCTCGTACGCCTAAAGAAAGAAGACTAGGAGATCTCTCGAACCTCTCTAAAACACTTGTGTTTGCGATTGATTCTCACACTTTCTCTCTCTCTTTTTATTACTTGCTCATTACTTGTTTGTTTAGTTGTTTGCAGGTAGATTTTTAATTTGTGGGTATTGTTAGTAAATCCTATTCACCCCCCTCTAGGATTATTTCGCTAATAACTTGCATGTAATTTCTAAGCACTTGCATGTAACTTCTGAACACTTGCATGTAATTTCTAAATATCAACAAAAATATATTATCAACAGAAATACATCAACATCGGCTATATAAAACCAATAATATCAACAAAAATATCATTCATAACACAACATCGGCCAGCGTCGGCTATATAAAACCGATAAAATCAACAAAAATATTATTCATAACACAGTATCAGCCAACATCGACTATATAAAACTGATAATATCAAGAAAAATATCATTCACAACAGCGGCCAATATCGGCGATATTAAAGTAAATACGTCAACAATTTTTTACTTTCATTACACAATACTCTTCATCGGCGAAATAAAACCAATAACATCTAAACAATTTGTTATCATTCATAAAATAAGTAACAATATCGGCAAATATCAGCTAAATACAAATAGACGATTACATGTACGAATAACAAAGAGTTCAAATTTCGGCAAAAAACGGAAACAATAGCAAATCATTTCATCCTGGCCTTCCAATAGAATTTTTGTCGCAAGTATCGGCTGCCACTGCTTAGAACTTTTTCCCTCCAAGGCATCCGCCATCTCCCGACCCTCAATCAATACCTTCATGCATAAGTAGTCGAACATGCCGCAATCAGAACTGTTAAATAACACGGTTAACAAATGCATATTGTTATAATCCTTAACAATCAGAAATTTTAAAACAATACTTTTAATAATTGACCATTTCTATTTATATATATTTTATATAAATATCCAACTTCTTAACGACCAAATCGTCTTGTACTTCTAAAAACAAATAAATATATGACAAAAAAATTAAATTACGAAAATCAAAGAAGAGAAGAATTAAAGAGGAGAACATTTTCGAATAAAGGAAAAAAACTTAAGTTTAAAATTTCGTGATACTGAGACGTACACAAAATGTGCATTTAAATCAAGAGTTCGATATTTCAAGTCTTCAACAAGACTTTGTCGCTTCATATAGTTTGCAATTTGGTATTGAAGTCGTTGAGCAGAATAAGGTATCATGCTACTCTTAAGAAGAAAAGCGATGTAAAAATCGACAAATGTAATTAGTAACTTTGAACTTTGGGTTATGAATAATTAGGATTTTGTAAGACTTGTACTTAACACATATATTACTAGACATATCGGAATCCAAATAGGATCAAATAAGAAAAACCTCAATTCAAAACCTTATCAATAAATAGCGTAGGCTACGTTATTTGTAAGAAGACCATAAGCTATTTTGTATCACTAGAATTTAAAAAATCGAGCAACATTGCATTATACAAAACATTGACATGGCACACTATTTTTATCATTGTTTTCGAATAAAAGTTTGGTATGTCTGGGTCTCTATACATCTTGCGATTCTTTCATTTTCTCAACTTGTAAACTTGTTCCTATGCGTTCCAATTTTTTTCTCGAATTTCTATGCGTAGCCATATTAAAACTTTAGTACTGTCTATACGCATAGTCTGATTGTACGGCTTATAATCCGATTATGGGTTTTGAGCCGGCCGGCCTAATAGAGAAAGAATGGGTGTTTTACAACACTGCTCATCTCTTTATCATTGTGTATAGAAGTGTCATGTGGTAATGAGTAGTGAATAATGAATATAATCGTTGAATTCTTAATAACATAGATTACAGGTTTCAAGTAAAGGTCCTTCACTATCCTATGTATGAATTTGCGACTATTGTCCACCTTAAGGCTAACTAACCTAGGTTTGGCACCTGATACACTATCTCCACTGACGATTAAGTTTGTGGATTTAGCTCAGATGCATAAAGGCTAGATGAAGCTTTGGTAGGAGGACTTAGCCCTTACATCCATGCGTTCGGTATGTAGATTCATGAGGTTGGGGGTTCAGATGCAGATGGTTAAATAAGATTTTGTGTCCTGGTCATTTGAGCAGAATGAAAGACGGATTCATATAGCCAATGCCAAAAATTTGGGATAAAGACTCATTGTTGTTGTTGTTTGAATCCTAAGGATGTTAACCTATATATCATATTTTTTAGACCTTTGACCCAACATAAGAATCTCTCTAATATGATTCAATAACATCATGAAATAGACCACTCTTTCTCAAAGGAAACATGGCTCCCAAAGAAATAATCAATAATCAGTTTTGAAATTTAGACCTTGACATTACATGCAAATTACTAAATTCTCTCCTCAATATGAGGATTCATAGGGTAATGTAAATAAAACACCATTGGTTCACTAATGCACAATTGACCTTTGAAACATGACACTAACACCATCGATATTTCTTGATTACACAGGTTTAAGAAAAAGATGAATAAACTAAATTACCTTATTCTTAAATCTCCGTCTAATTTGCTCACGGGGGTTATTTGTGGCTTTATAAAATTGCATGAGAGGTTAAGAAGCATATGTCAACTTGACTAACATTTGAAAACAGG
Source organism: Agapanthus africanus (assembly GCA_030015575.1). Taxonomy (NCBI): domain Eukaryota; kingdom Viridiplantae; phylum Streptophyta; class Magnoliopsida; order Asparagales; family Amaryllidaceae; genus Agapanthus; species Agapanthus africanus. The sequence continues at coordinate 67,044 of JASDDO010000247.1, read as the reverse complement.
ATTATAGTTGAATGGGGTTTAACCTAGTTTCTTAACGTTTATCAGTGTTGTAGTAAAACTGAAAAAAGGCCGATGGTGATTTCTGCAATTTACACAGGATTGTATTGCAATCCTCCCCTCACCAAAAACGGATTCTCTTTCCAAAAGCTATCCGTTACAAAATTTAGAACTTGTTCCCAATCTCTTTACACTAGCAGGATCAATTTCCTTGTATAGTTTTACTCCCACATGAGACACGAGATACCCGACCAAATTGTCAATGGGACTTTTGGAGTGTCCAACAAACAAATTGCATGTGCCATCCGGCTATAATCTACAAGAATATGGTCTTCAATTATCAAGGTATTTTATCCAACCGTATAACCATTTCACAAAGTTTAGCATACAGAAGTTGATCTCTCGGTGCTTGGTAATGTCTCACAAAAATATATGAGCTTAGCGGTCTCCATACATAACAATGCTTGAAGGTTACATACCATCACAATTAGGCACTAATCCATAATGGGTTAATCAATGTTGTCTTCGAATATAAATTTCAGTCCTAATTGGTTGGTTTATTAAGTTCAAAGTCTACAAATTAAGATACTTAAAAGGAACAAATTAAGGGAGAGTAGTTAGGCGCGTTTACCTAGGGAAGAAGATGAAGGCACACATGAACTGCAAGCACATCTTCAAGAACCGGTGCTTGTACTATCTCAACCTCATCCGGTTCATAAGAATAGACTGTATATTTGTCCAAAATATATTTAACCAAGCACCCAAAAAAAATAGAAAGAAGAGAGAAAAAAATTAAATAAATTGCACTGCAATTTAAAGCTGAGCAACTTACAGGAACTACAAATAGGTAGAGAACAACAACAATTCGACCAGATATGATTGTTGTAACTAGGTCATCTCCTCCATTCTCGCCGGTTACTGCCAATGCAGCCGGTGTTTCTACCTATAAAAAGAACTACAAGATTACAATACATCAAATGGATATAGTTCTCATGGGTTTCAAAATTGCTAATGATAGGGTTATCTTAGGATGATCGAGGTAAATGGACCTTTTTCTTTTAGGTTTTTTTCGTATTTCTAAGAAAGTTTTCTTTGGTGTCCAACTACATGTTTGGGAACCAAATTTGAACTCTTGCCTTATTTTTTTGTATTTATACGAAAAAATTAGCTTCCCATCTGAGAATTATTCGGTATACCAGATATAATGCATCCCGATAAGAAAGAGAAAGAGATGGGGTTTGGGGGCACCTTTCAGGCAGAACTGCATGCACCCAATACATGGAAGAATTTTTCTGTCACGTCCCGCTTCCCAAAATACGGAATACGAGGGGTTGACAAGGCCATCCATGCTCCTACGGTCAAGGAAATATCCTGTCGTAGTCACACTTCGGCTTCTAGCATTACGTGGTAATCAGTAATTGTAGCACAGGTAATGAGAAATGCAGTCACTAATTCTATCAAAACAGATAAAAAAATATACTAGATAGAGATCAAGGGAAAGATAGCGCTGGCGTCGCTGATCTAGATGTCCGCACTATCATCAATATAAGACAGGTCCTGCTCCTGGGCTGGATCCACTTCATCCTCTGAGTATACACACTCAGGTCGTCAGGGCGACACATATAGCAATAGATATATATGATGGATATGCAATATTATTAAACATGAGAAGGGCAACAAAATGCAGAGCATGAGTATAATAAACATCAACTGAATATAAATAGTGCAATATAAGTATCATGTTAATAAACTAGGCAATGTGCATGTCACTACTTATCGGTCACTAAGTCAATGAAATCAAATGGTGGAAAGGATGCTCGTGTTTAACAAAGGTCTCGTGCATGCCCGAGACTACGGTCCACTGTGCCCAGGACATAACCCTGTCAGCCGTCCCGCTAGGCCCACGACCTATTGTATATATATGTATATTACTAATAGCGAATGATCATCCTCTAAATCACTGTACCTCGCTAAATACGAGTCCAACTCCACCTTGGTTTCCCCATTCCTCAGGTTATAGTATGCATTCAGGTATTAGATGGGTTGTGAACAAATACGTATCGCTGTCACTTTCAATCACTTTTCCACTTATCAATATCACTGTCGTATTTGCCAAAACCCAATCACTAACACTAATATATCGACAATGCAAATCAGTCGCTAGGTCATAATGTGAACAATCACTATGTAGCAGGTATAAATCAAGCACGAAAATATGCAGAAATACACTGAACAGGTATTCACTATTCTATGATGGCCAATACCAAACAACTTGAAAAATTTACGATAAATCATACGCATAGAATCGACCAAAATAATATAAAGAACGTACAAAGCACACTTGATTATCTAAACAGTAAAATTTATTTCATGTCAATAGGAATTCAGGTTAGGGAATTATCATCATTTTAAGGTAGCAACCGATTGCTGGAATTCCAATTTCAGAACTGGAAACCCAACTTCACGCGCATTCTATCAGTGATTGTGTTCAGATTCGGGTGTTACCCCAGTTGAATAAAATCTAGTTCTATCTGTTAAGTTTCCAACGCATTAAATGGATTACCATTAGCTTTCTGTAGTTGAAGTTATGTCCTGTTTAGTGTATCAGTGTAAGAGAGATCTCTGCAGAAACTGCAGAACACATCGGTACGCTGAAATGCAAATTAAATATCAAACGACGGTGAAACGGGCACGGGACCAGATTCAGGTGTTAGCTAATTAAATTACCTATGTATTCATATGGGGCTCCATGCATTTTCAGTTTAAAACAGGGACGTATAGGTGTTCAAAGTCAGGTATTCCAACGAAGTGCTGCCCCGGACTGCAGTCCGGTGCCGCATTCGCAGCCAAAAATAGTTACAGTAAGCTTATAGATACCGAAAAATGAACTATGGATGGTTTTAGATTATCAAGTTGGCCTCGATACGAACCCTAAAACATTAAGTTGCAAGTTGTATTCAATTTAATATGGATTTTAGAACATGACATGCACAGTGAATTCTAGATTCAACGTCGGCCTTTGGGGGCGTCATTTCTTGTGCGAAAGAACATTATTTTGCCTTCAAATTTCTACACGATAATTATAAACAGTAAAGGGATTTATTGATCACAAGTTTCTCTATTTTCATTTAGGTTTTGGTTTAGGATTCGCATCGAACACTCTTGCATTATATCCATATCGCGATTGAAATATCGGTTTTACCCAATTAATTAAAGTGTAATTTAATTACTACAAGTTTTACACGATACTAGCAAGGTAATGTTAAATCCGAATGTGTTCCACTCGATATGATTAAATGAAGACGGTCGCATATTAGAATGTAACGATAATCATAATGTAAATATAATATCAATATAACTACAATTTGACAACCAATAATTTATAGCTTGTAGAGCAAGTGAGGGGTTCACTTGCCTCGGTCGCTAACATAGAAGCGACACCACATGCGGGATTCGTCTCATCACACGAGACGACGCGATACTGGACACGTGCGCGACGCGGGCGCGATGCGCGGTGACTCGGTACTGGATGCAGTGGCGACGCGGGCATGATGCGTTAGTGGGCATGGTGATGACGCGGGCGTGACATGGTACTGGGCACGGTCTTGACTTGATGCATGGTGCGGGAGCGGCACGGCGCGTGCACTGGATCGGGCATGGTGTGGTACGGGAGCTGGCACGACGTGGCACGGGGAGTGGGTATGGGGCACGACACGTCTGGGTAGCGGTGGCACGAAGGCAGGCACGATGTGGCACGGACACGACACGGCTTGGGTTCGGCACAGCTAGCGGTAGGGCTACGACAGCAACAGCACGATCACGACACCACGACACATGCAGGAAGCAGTTGCAGCGACAGCAGAACGAGCCTCGTCTCGGCTCTGGCCCGAGCTCGTGGTACGGATTCGGCATAGCGTAAACTTGGCCTCGAGGCTTGACGTCCCGGAGTACGACGGTAGCTGACGACGCAGGGACGAGGAGCCGGAGGTGCTGGCGCGGCCTGGGGGTTCGGCGATGTGGTCAATGGCAATGGTGGCCGGCATTGGGTTGCACTCGGCTGTTGTAGTTGACGTTGGTGTTGAGGTTTGATGGGTTCGAAGGTGATCGACAGTGAGGGCTGGGGTTGAAGGAGACACATGTGAAGGAGCTTCGGAAATGGGATGCAAGCAAGGCAACGGCGAGGTGAAGACGGAGGTGATGACATTAGGGCCGATTGGGTTTGAAGATGGCTAGGATCGGTGGTAAGGCTGCTCGGTTGTGGAGTCGAGGGTTGCAGTTGTTAGGGTTCCCTGGCACCTACTATAGAGTATGGAAGCATCACACATGCCACTTTAAAATTTTAGAGGTGCTAAGCAAACAAAGCAATGATCTTTAACTAGAATACTAAGGTAACAACACATGTCTCTCATACAAAAACCATTCTATCACTAAGTGAAAGGAATACAACATTTGTAGTCCTCTTGCTATGACTCCTAGGATCGTTGAGAGGTTGGAAAGGCTTGCTAGTGAGCTCCCTTGTCCACGATGATCCACCCGAAATCCACTTGGTCCAAGCTTCTAGCTCCACTTGATGCAAGAAGAAGATGAAGCTAAACACTCTAAAGTAATTGGCTAGATTAGAGTAGAAAGATGAAGTGGTATGTTTTCTTTTGTCAAAACCTATTCTTTTTAACTCTCTCTCACTTTGGAAAATTCAAGAGAGCTTAGAGGAAGAAGAAGATGAAGGCAAAAACTTTTGTCCAAATGAAATGATAAAACTTGAATGAAAAATAGAAAAGATAGTATATATATTTTCCATCTCTCATTGCAAATCATGGTTCAATAATATCTAGATATTTAGTGAGTGAGTTAAAACCCAAAAAAAACCTAATCCAAGATTAAATGGTTGGTGAAGTGTGGTCAACTTCAAGAAGAGTGTAGAAAGATAACCATGGATTAATATTTTCTTTTATTTTGTTTTAAAACAAATACAAATATATCTCCATATATTATAGTTCCATGTGAGTCTTATATTGCCTTCAAAGATGTATCATCAACCATGATACTTTGCATGTATGTATCCTATGCACATCAACATGTGCATACATGCACATCAACATATGCATACATGCATGCATTCTTCCTCTTTAATGAAAAGGGTTTGAATAAAGAATAAGAATAAAACTAAAAGTCAAAATGTTAAATCAACAATTGATTTAACAATCCGGTCATATCACATACGACCCGACCAATAGAAAAACGCCCGATTAACATACGGTATCACATAGTCGTATTCAATCGAGTCCCCGCGCATATCTCATATGCACACCACATCTTTTTGCCTGGGCTAGGAAACTTCTGTGTGGGACTCTAAGACTCGTCAATACGCCGGCAGTGGGTGATGATCATATCAAACACCCACAAGCCGCAAGCGGTCAGCTAAACATAACGGCCACCCGGGTATTGAACGATCAGAAGAAAACCAGCAAAGCTGTCAAAACTCCCGTCGAGCCATCTGGCAACACTTACCGTACAGTCCGGTCTCCTCGTCATATATGTTGCATATCAAGTCTAGGGATGGTATCGTCGACCCCAATAACTCAATAAGTCATGCCGGTGTATAGCTTATAATAGATCGAGAAACTACAGATAACGCTTATCAGTAAATCTCAGTAGTCCTGGCCAGGGACTTTCTGTTATAGCCAATCAAGCATAGCACAACATCAACCCCCAATAACAGAAGAGAGGAAACCCCTCCTAACGCTCATCGCCTCCATGTGCCTCGGGACTGTACCCAAAGACCACCTGTTTGCACAACTCAGTAGAGCCATGGTAGGGTGGAGATCAAAGTACAGTGGGAGGACACACAAGACTCTATGACGATCTCGGGTCTACAGACTAACCTGTACCAGTGTCACCTGAGAACTGCTATCCGACGATAGATATAATACTACATAGAAGTTCTCTGTGAGTCCGTTCAGTGTACCCAGTCTCCACTGAGCACCCGCATACAATCTTTGGTGTCACCTCACCGGATGGATATGGGATCATCCATCGCCCATCATATGGGACAAGAATGGTATACGCTAGTCTACTCTGGAATATCGATGCCCCGTCTCGATGCATCCACGACTAGGAACGGTTCAAGGATATGCTTATAAACTACACGTGCCCCAATAGTATGATCCGCATCATAGTCACAGTAGTCAAGCAAATATCCTCTGGGCTTTATCAACATGTGCAAATGAATAAAAGCATGATCAAGTCAACATGTCAGATAAAGTAAACCAGATAGAATATTATCATGTCGAGCAAGAAAGTAATATATATATATATATATATATATATATATGTATGTATGTATGTATATATGTATGTATATGTATGTATGTATGTATGTATACATGTCCAAGCATCCACTATACATATAATGGCCTCTAGGGCATACATATATCCAACAATCTCCCACTTGCACTAAGGCCAGTTATTGGCGTATCTCATACCCAACATCTCAAAAAGTCTCTCATGCTGCGGCTGTGGAAGGGCCTTGGCGAGTGGATCCGCGGTGTTATTCTTTGTATCTACTCTCCGAATCTCGATCTCGTGGCGATCTACTATCTCCCGGATCAAATGATGTCGCCTTAGGATGTGTCTAGACTTTTGATGGGATCTGGGTTCTTTGGCTAACGCCATAGCCCCATTATTATCACAATACAATGGTATTGGATCAACAATGGTTGGAACTACTCCTAGTTCCGTGACGAACTTCTTCATCCAGACGGCTTCCTTGGCAGCATCATTTGCAGCAATATACTCAGCTTCCATCGTGGAGTCTGCAACGGTATCCTGTTTGGAACTCTTCCAACTAACCGCCCCTCCATTGAGGGTAAATGCAAACCCTGAGATAGATTTTACGTCATCCTTATCACTTTGGAAGCTGGAATCGATAAAGGCCTCCATTTGGAGATCTCCATTACCATACACCAAGAACAATTATTTAGTCTTTTGCAAGTACTTAAGAATGTTCTTCACTGCTATCCAATATTTCTCCCCTGGGTTGGATTGATACCTACTTACTACAGCTAGTGCATAAGCAACATCAGGGCGTGTACATAACATCGCATACATTATAGATCCTACGGCTGAAGCGTAGGGTATAATGCCCATGCGGGCTCTCTCTTCATCAGTCTTCGGACAGAAATCCTTGGAGAGAGTGATTCCATGACAAGCGGGCAAGGCACCACGCTTGGAATCTTCCATACTAAACCTTTTTAGGATGGTGTCAATGTACTTTGATTGGGACAATCCCAATAACCTCTTGGATCTATCTCTATAGATCCTTATGCCCAATGCACGAGGCATCACCCAGGTCCTTCATGGAGAATCTTTGTGATAAGAATAGTTTGACCGATTGCAGCATAGGAATGTCATTTCCTATCAAGAGAATGTCATCCACGTACAATACGAGGAATGTGATAGTACTCCTTACAATCTTCTTATAAATGCATGGTTCATCTATATTTTTGATAAAATCAAACTCTTTGATTGTATCATCAAAGCAGATGTTCCAGCTCTGTGAGGCCTTCTTTAATCCATAAATGGATTTAAGCAACCTACATGCTTTCCCGCTGCTCCCACTGTCAATGAAGCCCTTTGGCTGATCCATAAAAACGCATTCTTCTAAATCACCTATTTAGAAATGCAGTTTTAACGTCCATCTGCCAGATTTCATAATCATGGTGAGCAGCAATAGCAAGTAGGATCCGAATGGATTTAAGTATTGCTACTGGAGAGAAAGTTTCATCATAGTCCAATCCTGGCTTTTGACGAAAACCTTTCGCTACAAGCCTTGCTTTAAAGGTCTCTACCTGTCCATCTACATCAATCTTTCTTTTAAAGATCCATTTGCACCCAACGGGTTTTATCCCAGGAGGTGCAACGTCCAAAGTCCATATTTTGTTGGTGTACATGGACTCCATTTCGGATCTCATGGCTTCCAGCCATTTCACTGAGTCGCCACTCGTGATAGCTTGATGAAAACTAGTAGGGTTATCATCATCCATGATGCAATCTTCTCTATCACCATCAATGAGAAACACATAGTATCTCTCTGGTGGGCGAGAAGTTCTGTCATGCCCCACCTCCAATACAGAGGCGCCTTTTAAGTGAACCGGCACTACAGGAGCTTAAGAACTCCGGAGTTAAGCGTGCTCGAACCAGGGAAGTTCTGGGATGGGTGACCTCCTGGGAAGTGGCCCCTGGTCGGGTCCGGTTCGCCCCGAAGGACAAAACCGTGTGGTTTCGGCCAGAGCGGACAATACTCTCTGTATTGGGGGTGGGGCGTGACATGTCAATGTAGCCCCACCCCCAATACAGAGAGTATTGTCCGCTCTGGCCGAAACCACACGGTTTTATCCTTCGGGGCGAACCGGACCCGACCAGGGGCCACTTCCCAGGAGGTCACCCATCCCAGAACTTCCCTGGCTCGAGTACGGAGTTCTCAAGATCCTGTAGTGCCGGTTCACTTAAAAGGCGCCTCTGTATTGAAGAGTGGTATCATTCCATTTATACTACAGATCTGCCCTCTTTCGGAATGTATTCCGAAGAGTCTCCATTGTTCTACAGTGGGTCCCATGGACTCAAGAGATGGCCCCCGCCCACTTAACACGACACTTGGCGTGGCACTTTGTTCCGTGTGGCACTTTGCTCCGTGAACAAGAACCGGGTCCCGACAAGTTCTACTAGATCTCCGGAGCGACTGAGGTTCTTGAAGTTCTACTGCAACATTAGTTTCAGCCAATTCGTCCTGAGTAATTTGTGTCTCTAGAACCTCTTCTAGTTCTACCGTATTGCCATCAGTACTGTCTGTAAAGATTTCATTTTCCAAAAATATGGCATGTTGAGCAACAAATACCTTTTGTTCCTCCTTGTGGTAGAATAGATATCCATACGAATGTTTTGGATATCCCACAAATTTACACATGACCGATCGTGTCTCGAGTTTGTCTGGATTCTGCTTTTTAACAAAAGCTGGACAACCCCATATCTTAACTCTTTTAAGAGATGGTCTCTTTCCACTCCATATCTCATATGGAGTGGTAGACATGGTCTTGGTTGGAACCCTGTTTAACATATACATTGTTGTCTCCAATGCATACCCCCAAAAGAAAAGCGGTAACTCAGCATCACACATCATGGATCGTACCATATCTAATAGGGTACGATTCCTCCGTTCTGACACACCGTTGTGCTGTGGTGTGTAAGGAGGAGTGAGCTGAGAGAGAATCCCGTTCTCTTTTAAGAAGTCTAAAAACTCTGTACTTAAATACTCTCCACCTTGATCTGATTGAAGTTTCTTGATGCTCAAGCCTGTTTGTTTTTCTACATCAAGTTTGTACTCCTTGAATTTCTCGAAAGCTTCGGATTTGTGCTTTATTAAAAACACGTGTCCAAATCTTGAGAAATCATCAGTAAAAGTAATGAAGTATGAAAAATCGTCTCTTGCATGTATAGACATTGGTATGCATACATCACTATGTATGAGACTTAAGAATTCTACAGCTCTTTCTCCGTGTCCATTAAACGGAATTTTGGTCATTTTACCTTTGATACAGGACTGACAAGTTGCATAAGATTTATATTCAAAAGGATTTAAAAATCCATCTTTATGTAGCTTGCTTAGTCTTGTTTCATTAATATGACCAAGTCTACAATGCCAAAGAAAAGATCATTTATATCTGAAAATTTTCTTTTATTAGTATGTTGTATATTAAAGACTGTGTGTTGGTTCAGGACGTAAATACCGTTATTCAGTGTACTATACCCAATCAACTCTTGATTTAAGTTAATGTTTATAACATTATTCTGCAACACAAAATGATATCCTTCATTGTCCAACAAAGAAACGGATATTATATTGCATAGCATACTAGGTACAAAAAAACAAGGGTTCAAAACAAAATACAACCCGAAAGCAACCCCAGATGATACTCTCCTACGGATACAGCATGTACATTGGAACCATTTCCAACCCGCAGAGTATGGTCTCCAGTCTTCAAAACTCTACTGTTTCCCAACCCCTGCACACAATTGCATATGTGAGAACCAGAACCGGTATTTAATACCCAAGATGCAGAGTTAATTGAAAAACAGTTCTCAGTTACAAACACACCTGAAGCGGAAGCATCACCATGCTTCTTCTTCTTGAGATCAGCAAGATACACAGCACAGTTGCGTTTCTAATGTCCCGACTTGTGGCAGTAAAAACATTCCCCTTTTCCACTTCCCTCGACCCCAGATTTGTCTTTCCCCTACGCCTTTTTAACTCCACCTTTCTGTTTTATGGGTTTCTTCTTCTTCTTTCCCTTGGCCTTGGCTTTTGGGACGGAAGAGGAAGATGGCCCAGCAATCAGAGCGGGAGTCTTCGATGTTTTCAGCGTGCTCTCTGCACTTCTCAACATATTGAGAAGTTCAGGCAATGATTTTTCCAAATCGTTCATATTGAAATTCACTATGAACGGAGCAAAGGCGGGAGAGAGACTGCAGAACAACATCTGTATATTGCTCATTATCTATAGTCCATCCCAGTTCCTCAAGTTCTTCTATAAGACCAATCATTTTCAGGACATGGTCTCCTACTGATGCACCAGGAGCCATTCGCATCTGAAACAACTTTCGAGATGCCTCATAGCGCAAAGTGCGAGATTGCTCTTCATACAACTCCTTTGTATGAAGAAAGATGGATTGCACATCCATCTTTTTGTGTTGTTTCTGATAGATGTTGTTCATAGAAGCAAGCGCGAGGCACCTGGCCGTGTTTCAATCAATATCCCATGTTTTTCGGATCTCCATATCCGAAACAGATGATTCAGGTCCTGGGACGGGTGGGGCTTTGGTAGTGAGGACATATGATACTTTATCATATGCGAGTGCAATGTTCAAGTTCCTCAACCATTCTTTATAATTCGGCCCTGTCAGTTTGTTTTTCTCTAGTAGAAGCTTAATTCCCGTCATCGGTATCTGCCATTAGGAGAGAGAAAAGAATACACTCAGCGAAATGCTTTTGCAAAGAATTAGATTGGTTATTATCTTATCTAATCGATGTCTCCTGCTGCTTTTATTAAAAAAAAATTCAAAACCTGAAAAGAAAACTAGCCAGGATTAATTACATTCTACAGTTTCGCTAACCGGTCAGCCAGGCTAGTGTCGGTACTTTGAGGGAGGTTCCCCATGCTTTCGCACGGACCTAATTAAAATAAGCCTCGTTTTCCCAGAGATCAAACCCCGTTGACACCTTTCTAGACACCTACTGGATCAGCTAATTGCAAAATGCAAAACTCTCCTGGGAGCAACTCTTACTCGCAGTGGGATCGGGATCCAACTATCATATAGATGGTATGCAATTTCATTGCAAATTTCAACTCTTGAAACTCCCGATATGGTTTTTACCCCTAGTTACTTATGACCTTGGCTATAGTCAACATATCATAAGTACTAGTCAAGTTCTACTAGTCATTTCGAGATTAACTAGACCCATCCATATGACCCTTGACTATGATCAACATAATCATATGAATGTCATAAATGATCGCATCATATGCTTTGTAGGAAGACATCACTAAGCTACTACGCCTTGACTATGATCAAAATACGTAGCACGAATACTAAGTACTCTGCTTCCTAAAATGACGGAGGGTTGCGGATGGTTTTTATGAAAACCTTTAACGCTTTGAACTTGATCTCGTCGTAGAATCAAAACAGTTTAGAAAAGGATTGGCTTAAGCTCCGCATTTTTTGAAACTTGCATTTTTCATAAAAAGGCCGAGTGGGTTTCAAATCCGATTCTACAACAATTTTAGGTTTCTTTTACTTTACATTAATCTCATTAATGTAGTCCCATCATTTAAGTTCCTAAGCCATCATAGAAAATAAACGAAAATAGAACGTATACTTATACCATCCGCATTCGCCACAGTGTCCCGTTATGCACCGTTAAGTTACTTAACTAACGGTATAGCGGGGCGGGACTAGCGCGGGTGTAAAATATAAGCAAAGTTTATTATATATCATATATATAATAATAATCCATTCGTCTCAGATACTAAGTAATCACATTACAGAATATCAACAGCAGCAGAAGCACATATGAAAATAAAAAGGATATCTAGGAGATCCGTATTTTGTATTCAGCAAGCAATAGAAAATACGGATTCCACAGTCGCGATGAATAGCCAAGCCCACACCCCTAAACCCCTACGAGAGCGGCAAGTGATCTTGCCAATTCTAGAGTTTAGGAGACCCGGTCTCGACTCCTCGAGATTGCCTTCCACTGAACCCTAGAACCCGATCACTTATGCTCCCCTCCTTGGGTCTATCATAATGCGGAAAAGTAAATAATATACAATAATGGTGACATCATCCTCAACCCGGAAGTGCCCCAAATAAAAGAATATTACATACAATTAACTTTTACATGAATGAAAATAAACACTCTCATCTCACATAAAACCCCGGGCTATTCGATCGCGACAATCCTGCAAATCATATCTCAGCAACACATAATATCTCATATCATCAACGTAAGCAAGTATGCGTATCCCGATTGTCGTTAATGTATAGCAACGAAACCGGCAATACACCACATACTACACTTACGGTCGCAGAAAAGAAAGTGAAAAACAACAATTGCAATTATCACAATCTCACATATCAAGACGATGTTTAACATTTCGATCGAATCAACATACACCCACATTTTACCCCAAGAGCTCAACACTTGAGCAAAGTTACAAATACCCAAAATCGCGCCACAGTGTCTATGGTCCAGCCGTAGAAGGGGTTAACCAACGCCTCACCTATGACACCACGGAACTACGGCAAACCCGAAGGTTCGATCGCGGTTCCATGGGCATAGAATCGAGTTAAGGTTATTATGTTCTTCTAGAGGGCCCATAGGAACACTTGCGCGACTATTGAATACAAAGGTAACTTAAGAAAAACACAACACTTGGAAATTTCAGCGGGGTCAAGATGTGTGGTTTTGAAGTTCGTTCGAACTGCTAAACATTGTCAAGGTTACCAATACAGTGCTAGATTATACGACTACGAAACACTACGAAATAGCCCCATGTCTAAACAATCATCACATGAAAATTGGGCTAAACAAACAATAATAGAAACCCTAACTTGCAAACACCAGAGCACAGGTGAAACAGGGGGTGCATTGGGGCAGGGGGCCCACCTGGCCGGAATCTAGGAGGGAGTGCTCGGCCAAAATCCGAGCACAAGCCCCCGTATTTCTTCTGTGTTCTTATGTTTGCCTATACTCCATTCTGTACCTATTTGAAAAAAATTTAGACGACTTTTTTAAAAATTTCCAGAGAGCATATATAGAGTTCCATAATACTGTATTTTTCGGAGTCGATTTCGTTTTCGTATTAGTTCTAATACTTTGTCAAGAATTCTAGCTTGGCTCTGATACCATTGTTAGGGTTCCCTAGCACCTACTATAGAGTATGGAAGCATCACACATGCCACTTTAAAATTTTAGAGGTGCTAAGCAAACAAAGCAAGGATCTTTAACTAGAATACTCGGGTAACAACTCATGTATCTCATACAAAAACCATTCTATCACTAAGTGAAAGGAATACAACCTTTGTAGTCCTCTTGCTATGACTCCTAGGATCGTTGAGAGGTTGGAAAGGCTTGCTAGTGAGCTCTCTTGTCCACGATGATCCACCTGAAGTCCACTTAGTCCAAGCTTCTAGCTCCACTTGATGCAAGAAGAAGATGAAGCTAAACACTCTAAACTAATTGGCAAAATTAGAGTAGAATGATGAAGTGGTGTGTTTTCTTTTATCAAAACCCTTTCTTTTTAACTCTCTCTCACTTTGGAAAATTCAAGAGAGCTTAGAGGAGGAAGATGATGAAGGCAAAAGCTTTTGTCAAAATGAAATGATAAAGCTTGAATGAAAAATAGAAAAGATAGTATATATATATTCCATCTCTCATTGCAAACCATGGTTCAATAATATCTAGATATTTAGTAAGTGAGTTAAAACCCAAAAGAAAAACTAATCCAACGTTAAATGGTTGGTGAAGTGTTGTCAACTTCAAGAAGAGTGTAGAAAGATAACCATGGATTAATATTTTCTTTTCTTTTGTTTTAAAACAAATACAGATATATATCAATATATTATAGTTCCATGTGAGTCTTATATTGCCTTCAAAGATATATCATCAACCATGATACTTTGCATGTATGTATCTTATGCACATCAACATGTGCATACATGCACATCAACATATGCATACATGCATGCATTCTTCCTCTTTAATGAAAAGGGTTTGAATAAAGAATAAGAATAAAACTAAAAGTCAAAATGTTAAATCAACAATTGATTTAACAATCTGGTCATATCACATACGACCCGACCAATAGAAAAACGCCCGATTAACATACGGTATCACATAGTCGTATTCAATTGGGTCCCCGCGCATATCTCATATGCACACCACATCTTTTTGCCTGAGCTAGGAAACTTCTGTGTGGGACTCTAAGACTCGTCAATACGCCGGCAGTGGGTGATGATTATATCAAACACCCATAAGCCGCAAGCGGTCAGCTAAACGTAACGGCCACCCGGGTATTGAACGATCAGAAGAAAACCAGCAAAGCTATCAAAACTCCCGTCGAGCCATCTGGCAACACTTACCGTACAGTCCGGTCTCCTCGTCATATATGTTGCATATCAAGTCTAGGGATGGTATCGTCGACCCCAATAACTCAATAAGTCATGCTGGTGTATAACTTATAACATATCGAGAAACTACAGATAACGTTTATCAGTAAATCTCAGTAGCCCTGGCCAGGGACTTCCTGTTATAGCCAATCAAGTATAGCACAACATCAACCCCCAATACCGGGAGAGACGAAATCCCTCCTATCGCTCATCGCCTCCATGTGCCTCGGGACTGTACCCAAAGACCACCTGTTTGCACGACTCAGTAGAGCCGTGGTAGGGTGGAGATCAAAGTACAGTGGAAGGACACACAAGACTCTATGACGATATCGGGTCTACAGACTAATCTGTTCCAGTGTCACCTGAGAACTGCTATCCGACGATAGATATAATACCACATAGGAGTTTTCTGTGAGTCCGTTCAGTGTACCCAGTCTCCACTGAGCACCCGTATACAATCTTTGGTGCCACTTCACCAGATGGATATGGGATCATCCATCGCCCATAATATGGGACAAGAATGGTATACGCTAGTCTACTCTGGAATATCGATGCCCCGTCACGATGCACCCACGACTAGGAACAGTTCAAGGATATGCTTACAAACTACACGTGCCCCACTAGTATGATACGCATCATAGTCACAGTAGTCAAGCAAATATCCTCTGGGCTTTATCAACATGTGCAAATGAATAAAAGCATGATCAAGTCAACATGTCAGATAAAGTAAACCAGATAGCATACTATTATGTCGAGCAAGAAAGTAATACACACACACACACACACACACACATGTCCAAGCATCCACTATACATATAATGGCCTCTAGGGCATACATATATCCAACAGCAGTGTTGCGAGATGGAGAAGGAGAGATAGCGACGATGATGGCTTGATGAGGAGTTGGGCTCAGCTGCAGTAAGAAAGAGGAGGAAGATGGAGATGATGGCGGTGGCAGTGGGTGCTGGGGTCGCGACGGGAGAAGGTCGGTAGTGCGGTGAGGCTCTTAAGGGTCGGTGTTGTTAATGGGTGGAGGGGATGGTGATGAAGTGAGAAGCTCCGTGGTGATGCAGGTGGTTTGGTCGAGGGAGATGGAGGAGCTCGTCGTGGGTGAGTGTGGGTGTGCGGGGGTTGTTAGGACTGTGGGCTTCGTTGTCATGGAGATGGACGCGGTCTTCGCGGAGCGGCGCGAGGACGGGGGAGGCGAGGGGGATCGAGCTCGCAGGCGGTTGGCGAAGGAAGAGGGGTCATGAGTCAGAGATCAAATTGCTTCGATTTGAATTATCCGGTTGTTGAGGGGAGAGGGTCGTGCGGGGGTTGTTGGGACGAGGGCAGGGTCGTGGGGGTAGCGCGAAGGAGAAGCGGGAAAAGAGGAGGGGAAGAAGAAGAGTGAGATGGGAAATTCGGGTCGGGTCTGGGAGTTCGGGTCGGGTCGGGGGGAAAGGGTTCGTGGGCTGGGCTTGGGGTGTGGGGGTTAGTTTAGAATTAGGAAATAAAGTTTAATGAATTTATTAAAAGTTTAGTAAATTAATATTAGAAAGTGTAGGGAATTATTTATAGGGAATATTCTAACAGAAAATTTTGGGAAACTTTGATTAATAAATACGGGAAATATGTTCAAAGAAGACTGGGTATTACATTTCCCTTCCTTCACATATCAATGACAGGAAGTATTCAAAATGCTATATAAATGTGGCAGAAAATATAGGGCGGTCAATAGAAATTGGAAAAAAAAAACTTACTTTTTAACCAAACAAAAGTTAACATTTCTATAAATATTCACAAGATGAAAAGAGGAATGTGAGGTTAGAACATACAGAGGCCAAGAGAACTCCACATTGAAAGAGGAGAGAAGTGAGTCTCTCAAATTGAGGAGGAGAAGGGCTCTTGAATTTGTTGTAGACGCTGGTTATAGATTTGGGTAAGGAATTGGTGATGAGTAGAGATTGAGATGTGATGGACTTCCTTCTTCTTGTTGGTGTTGAAAAACCCTGGTTGACAAATTGGGTTAGTATTAAATCCAATTAGGGTTAAGGTTTGGAAACGAGAACAAATTTAGATCTCTATCAAATTCAGTTTTGATTTCCTTAAGGTTAAAATTGAAGCCATAAAGAGAGAGAGAGAGAGAGATTTTTAAAAAATTGAGTACCAGAACGTCGAGGTCGCGGAAGTGGATGGAGAAGTCAAATTCGTCGCAGAGGTTGCCGGCGGCGGATCGATTGAGGGATACGGTGCCGGTGAGCTTCGACCAGAAGAGGATGAGATGACGGTGGGAGTCATCTAGAAGGCGATGAGGCGGCGGTGGGAGTCGTTGACGGCGATGAAGAAAAATGAGGGGACAGAAGATGCGAGAGAGAGATCGCCAGAGCAGAAAGATATTCGTTGATTTGAGGATAAGGACAATTTGGTAACTTTACCTAATTTGTAATAGCATGCCTCATTTAAATACAGCTCAGGGGTTTTCTCACAAACAACTGTGAAAAGTAGGCCCTTTACAAGTATTACCGGGTTTTTTTTTTGACAGCTTTTGAGTGGGCCGGAAGCTTCTCTAACAATTTACCCAAAAAAATAATTTGGTTGAGTAACAGACAAACAGTAATCCACTTTATTATTCCTGCACACTTTTGTCTCCAACTTTGATTCAAAACTGATTGAAGACAAACCTCACAGCTCAACTAGCTGACCACTTTGCTAAAACAACCAAATTAAAGCTCCTCAGCCATGGCATCTACTCTCCAAAACCCCTTCCTCTCTTCTCCACTGATCAAGCCCCAAAACCCCCCAAAACCCTCCTTAACCCCCAAAACCCTCACCATAACAGCCACCTCCACCCTCCGCGCTGCCGTCATCGGCGGGGGCCCCGCGGGGGCCTCCGCGGCCGAAGCACTCTCCCGCGGCGGCGCTGACGTCTTCCTCCTCGAGCGCAGCCCCTCCGGCGCAAAGCCCTGCGGCGGCGCCATCCCCCTCTGCATGCTCGACGAGTTCTCCATCCCCCACCGCCTCGTCGACCGCCGCGTCACCAAGATGCGCATCTTCTCCCCTTCCAACCTCTCCGTCGACTTCGGCAAGACCCTCGCCCCCCACGAGCACATCCCCATGCTCCGCCGCGAGGTCCTCGACTCGTTCCTAAGGTCCCGCGCTCAGTCTTCCGGCGCCACTCTAGTCCCGGGCCTCTTCACTGGCCTCACCGCACCTGAACTGGCGTCGAGAGACCCTTACATTATATCGTACACCGAGTCCAACCCTAGATCAATTAGCGGCACGCCGAAAAAGCTCGCGGTAGACGTAGTCGTCGGCGCGGACGGCGCCAACAGCCGCGTCGCGAAGGCCATTGGCGCCGGCGAGTGCAGCCACGCGATCGCGTTCCAGGAACGGATCCGGCTGCCGCCTTCGAAGATGGACTACTATGAAGACCTGGCCGAGATGTACGTAGGCGACGACGTGTCCCCGGATTTCTACGGCTGGGTCTTCCCCAAATGCGACCACGTCGCGGTCGGGACGGGCACGGTCGTCTCCAAAGCCGACATAAAAAAGTACCAGCAGGGTATCCGGGACCGCGTCAGGCTGAAGATCGGCGGCGGGGTGGTGATTAGAGTGGAGGCGCATCCGATACCGGAGCACCCGCGGCCGAGGCGGGTGGTCGGGAGAGTGGCATTGGTCGGGGACGCCGCGGGGTACGTGACGAAATGCTCGGGGGAGGGGATATACTTCGCGGCGAAATCGGGGAGAATGTGCGGGGAAGCCATTGTGGAAATTTGGAAGAGGAATGGGATTGTCAGAGAAGAGGATTTGAAGGTCGAGTATTTGAGGAAATGGGACGATGGGTATCGCGGGATGTTCCGGTTTCTCGATTTGTTGCAGAGGGTGTTTTACGGGAGCAATGCCGGGAGGGAGGCGTTAGTGGAGCTCTGCGGGGACGAGTATGTGCAGAGGATGACGTTCGAGAGCTATTTGTATAAGAAGATGGCGGTCGGAGACTGGAGGAAGGATTTCGGGTTGGGGCTGAGGACTGTGCGCAGTTTGATGAAGGCTGGCGTTTTAGGGAGGGAGATTGAGCGGATTGGGAATCAGTTGTTGGTGTAGGTTTCGTTTGGTGCTTGTGTTTCCTTTCCTTCGTTTTTTGAATTTTCAGGAGTGTCGTGTTTTGATTTTGTATCGTACATGTTTGAGGTGTGATTTGGTGAGCTTTGTTGAGATTGGAACTCAAACGGGCATTTCATTAAACAGCTGTTTGGCAGGGAGAAATTTTATGGCGTGGTTTGTTCTGCGGGTGAATATTAGCAATGAGACTGAAAATAAAATACACTACAAATTGACAAAATAGAATAATATAAAGAGCTTAGTGTGACCACGCAACTCCCTTAAAACAGTTTAGTAGGCAGTAGAGAGAAAGGGTGGGGGACCATTCGGGATGGGCTCCTCCCTCTTTATTCTGGTCGCGTTGTATAGTAAGTTGTTTAGAAATCCTTTTCTGTAAAATAAATCAAGGATTGATGAGGTCTTAGGCTAGGAAGCGGGCATCTCGTTCTTTTTAAGGCATATTGGTATCATTCAGATAAGAATCTAATGGTTCTTCGGTACGTGGCTTCCAAGAAACGATAGCCATGATTTTCATCGTTTTTGCTTCTGTACAGATTAAAGAGGAAGACCTTTGCCGCATACATCTTTACTGAGTAGGAAAGTTGTATAAGAAAATTGTTGTATCAAAATTATCATAAACATATATCGATTAATGTGTAACATATGTTCACAAAAAGACACCAATCACATCCAATTTTGATAGTCTCCCTCATGACTTGCGATCATCTAACAATCATCTGCTTCAGCGTGCATAACACTTGTCAGAAAATCCGTAAGTAAAATGGCAGAAGATTGGCCAGTATAATGTTCAAATATAAAACTATAATGATTAGGAAATTGACAAATTGTCTTTTTCGTTATACTTTATAATTTCAACTTTTGTACCAATTTTAATTTGTTCGTTTGTGTATGCATATCTGGTAAATATAATGTCAGTTTCATTGAAGCGTGCACGAAGAACTCTTATGTACCACTCTAGAATAACTCAACGACAAAATAAATCTATGGAAACAGAAGTAAATTGAATAATTTAAGGACGCAGCATAAAATATTGAGATTGTGGGGTGCTTTTTCCAATATGGTAGAACTAGGCAAATAACCGAAAAGAATTTTTTTTAACCCGTATGAGCCTTCACGGGTCTAGTCCCAACTTCAACCCGACCCAAACCCGCTCCCCAAGTGGAACCATCCCACACTCTTCTCTCTCTCGACCCAAACCAAGCCCTAATTGTAAGCCGCGGCGGGGGCTCCTCCGGTTATTGACGGCGGCTCCTCTGGCGAGTGATAGCGTATCGCTGGCGACTGACAGCGTATCGCCGGCCACTGATAGCTTATCTCCTGGCGAGAGAGCGGCACCTCGATCGAAGCATTGGTGAATTGATTCTTTCTTCTTTAATTGAATCTATGAAATTTTGTGATCATGTAATTTAAACGTAATTCTTTGAAAAAAGATGCTTTAGTTTTTTCCTGGGTGCTTGTCATGCTAATTTCAGCCTCCGGTTTGTTTTGATCGTGTAATGTTATTCAATTCTGTATCTTTCTTTGTTCTTAAGATGAAATGTGAAAGAAAGGTGCAAACTTTGTAGCTTTATTCAACTAGCATTTTGCACATGCGATGCATGTATACAAATTTAGACATCATGAATAGAGAATTGAAAAGATTTGAAAGGTTTTACAGATATATTTAATGACTTAAGAAATTTTAATTAGTTTAATAGAGATTTTAAAGATTCGAGAAGATCTAATTAGTTAGAAATTTAAAAAAATCACAAAATTATAAGGAGTTTTCTTGCTGCGTGTCATGCTAATAGTCAAATAAGGATTTCGATTAGGAGACCCCCTTCCTTTAGCTTTAATAGTAGAGATATATAATATATATTTAAAAAATTATACTTTAGATGAATGAATACATAATAATAACATGATCACATCAAAATGGGATCGAAGCAAGCTTCCATGAAAGATTTGATCATTTGACAAAGCTTTTCAACCTCTCTTATTAGCGACCGACCTGGTCAAGAAATTAATGGATAAGGAAAGTATTTCTTTGAATCTAAACGATTAGTGCGCTCTACATAATACAATATATGTAATACATCTATAATATCCGTATGCCACGTTGTGATTATGTCTATTTTTTATTTCCGTCTTAGAAGATTGTTGTGCATGTACTGGTTTTGCATTAGTACGTGTGTCTGTGATAGGTAGACTATATAAAGAATATTGTGTGAGGAAGTATACAAGAGGTTATGGAGTGTGTGCAGGGGCGGATCTACATAGAGGCGAGGCGAGGCGGCCGCCCCACCTGGATCCCCGTTATCGATATGGATATGCACAGTTAATAAGTTGTTTATATATAAAATATATTCTATAACTTACTACAAAAAGGTAGAAATGGCTCATTGGTGTGTGCATGAAGTTCTAGAGCGTAGGATTGTGGGTTCAAGCCCCTTGGGCATCATTTATTTTTTCAATATCTTTTTCCAATAAATGTCGGTTCGATCCCCTTGGGCATGGTTTATTTTTTCAATATCATTTTTCAATAAATGACCCAAGTTACTTTTTTTTAATGCAAAGTTATAAAATAGTAGCAGAAATCAAGTAATTTTGTTTTGTTTTAGCATAAAAATATATCATTTTTCAATAAAAGACCCAAGTTAATTTTTTAATGTAAAGTTGTAAAATAAAAGTAGAAAGCAAGTAATTTTGTTTAATTTGTTTTAGCATAAAAATATATCCTAGAATAGAAAATGAGTCGATACATTCATTTGTAATGTTTCTTTATATTATTGACCCGTATATCTCATATAATACATTTAAGTATTTTTATGTGTTCACCGAAACAAGAAATGTACTATGTCTAATCATGTATACATGACATATCTTAATATATGTTGAAACTTAGGCCCAACAATTGTATAAATAGGAAGCTAATTGGTTTTTCATTTTATTAATCACCGAAAAAAGGTTTTTGGCAATAATAAGCTTAGTTTGGAAAATGTTGTCCAAATTTTTGATGTATGTTAGAGCATCTTTATTTTAATTTCGAAGCTTATTTATAATATTTTAAGGCCGTTTAATTTCCGCTCTACCTGACCAAATCTTCTGGATCCGCCACTGAGGGTGTGGCTATTAACAAGGCTTAATGTTGAAAAGAGAGTCATGTAACCGACCCCTTAGATTTCATATGTCGAACAATATGTGGTAAATTTTTGTGATTTAGATTAAATTAAGCCATATTCGAAGCAAGTGTGGCATATTTATATGTTCGGCTTACTAATAATTTAATGTAATGCATTTTGGTGGATACAACATCTTGTTTACTTGAATATAAGCTGCGGCTTATGGAAAAACTTGAAATCGTATTTAATATCCATGTCTTCCTTGTAAATGTATTTGCTTATACATATACATATGCATGTGAAGAATTCTTAGGTAGTGGCTACAAGTTACACCGTATCCATCATAGCTGGTCGACTGTGCTTTGTTCATATTCCTATTCAGGATCCCTAGTAGTCCCTGTTTTTAACACCTATGTTAGTATTCTTGGTTCTTATACAATCATAATGTTCAAGCTTGCCTTGGTTACTATTTAGGAATTAAACTTCATGTATCAATTATGTTTGGTAGCAAGAGTGAAAGTTTAAAACCGATATTCTTGTGCTCAACTACCTTTATAGGGGAAGGAAGGACTCTATGTATACTAAAAAGTGACGATATATATATGTATAAGTGCTCCATTACAAACTGGTTTGCGTTTTTAAAAAAACGGGAACTCCTGGTCTATGACATATTTTAACTATCCGAACCGTTCAAGTTTATCACCCTACCCTCAAATGTATGTGCACGAAAAACCAAAAGATTTGAAGACCTCTAAGCTATGCATCGATGGGTACAAAAATGAAAATCTTTCGATAATGCATCACAAACTTTATCCGATGCATAGATTAGATGTCTTCAAATCGTTTGATTTTTCATACACATAAATTTGAGGGTATGGTGATCAACTTGAATGGATCATATCGTTGAAATATGCCGTAGACTGAGAGTTCCCGTTTTTAAAAAACGCGGACCGGTTTGCAATAGATCACACACACACACAACTAGGCTCACTTGGACGGATCAAAGACAAACCACCATTTTAATTGATATTAATTGTATATCACTTGCAAGTTATGTTTTATTTATAAAATTTTGATTGGATAGGGTATGTGGGTTGCTTTGACACATTGAAACACATGACCGAGAAAAAAGAAAATGCTTCCTAGTTGTTTGATAATCAGTGAATATGTTTATAGGACCATTATTAGAAGTTTTACATGTCACAAGTGACATCCTGGTATACTCACCAATTGATTATTTTTACCACTAAAAATTAATCAATATTTCTTGTTTTCGCGAGGTTTAGATAAATAGAACATTTATATAATTTGAAGATTTTAAATCAATATCTATCTGGAGTCTAGTTTAAATCATTACATAGGAAACTATGAAGCATAAATACGTGTAATTGCCTCACAAATCGTCCCAGTTTGCATTTCGGAGTTTCCGAAACGCTCGTAGTCACGATTTAAGACCCGAAAAAATTATCTGGATACTTTCCGAGTCGACCCGAGTCGCGAGTCGAGTCTGCTGAATAGTTTTTGGTTTTTATAATGTGGTTCGGGTCGGGTGTGAGTTGAAATCAACTCGGTATCCCCACTAACCCAAATACTTGCCCAAAAGAAATTATCCTTAAAAGCTAGGGTTTCCTTAAGCCTCTGCCTCCCCTCTTTCCTCACCCTTCTCATCAAAGCTTTCACCTCGCCGGCGACACAACCTCACCGGCGACACAACCTTGCTTCTCGAAAAATTAGGGCTTTCAGTCTCAAGTACTCTCTCTCGCTCACACACGCACACAAAACCCTCTTTGTCTCTCACACACTCAGAGTCTCACTCTTTCCTTTCTCTCTCTCTCTCTCTCTCTATATATATATATATATATGAGAATAATGAAGAAAAGAGGCCTTAAGAGGCTTTTTCGTTAGGCGGTGTCAAAAATTTATATCCTTCATAATTTTTTTCGACGATCGGCACCTACCATCATCATCTTTATCATGTAAGATGTGGATACACAAAATTTCATGTGTTTTCACCACTTTTCACCGTTGAATTTGCAATGTAAAAGTTCTATTGTTGGTAAACCATTAATTTTGCACCCACTAAATTAATAGTGAAAAAGTGATGGAATCACATGAAATTTGGTGTATTCACATCTTACATGAAGAAGAAGATGATGGGTGTCGATCGTTGAAAAAAATCATGGAGGGTATAGTTTTTCGACACCATAGGAGGAGCACCTTTTCTCCATTAACCTTATATATATATATATATATATATATAAGAGAATCAAATATGTATCTCGTATCCTAGGCTTTTTAAAAATTGTGAATCCGTGTATCCGTGTGTGAATCCATGCTACATAGATAGGAAAACTGGGAAGACATTCAAATCATTTCTAATATTTATACTGTTGTGTGGTAAATAAAAAGAACCAATGTCAAGCATGTTTACATCACAAGAGCTATCATTTTATGATTTCATCTCATTTTTTAAGAAACTCTTGTTTGAATTTACAGCACATACAGCCTGAAATTGGGATACACACAAGCCGCATTGCATACATGCAACAACTACCATTATTTTTTTTTGAACTCGGTTACTAGTGTAGTGCAAAAACACTAAAAATCTAGCTAACACTTCATTTTGCAATAGGGGCTGGCAATCAGGAATTCTTATTTATAGTCATATCCTGAAAATCAAATGATTTGCATATATACCTTGAAACCATACCTTGGTAAACAAAAGTTCATCTGATTTTATGCAGGAAGTAAGAGAACCAGAATAGTGTGTGCAGTTTGCATGCTTAAAGCTAGGACCTGAATCTGAAGTTAGCTTTTGATCATAGATCAATCCCTGCTACCACTTCCGCTGTCGTCACAGGACAAAGGAGGAAGAGGAATTTTCCTCCTCCCTCTCCATGAGCGACAGTGTCCGCTACGCATCAGTCTTCTAGCATATAATCCTTATAATGAAGGTTTTCCCATCCGTTTCACTTTGAATTCTCTCCTTTTTTTTTATAAAAAAATAAAATAAAAATACTGAATATAAAATTATTGTATCTCACTGGTCTTCCATTGTCATTTGCCTACTTCGATCTTATTCTTTTTATCTCTTTGGTTGCAGGGCATCAACGTGGAAGAAGTGTTTGAGCAGATGGTGCAGCATCTTGGCGATCACCCTGTGGAGTTCGAGCTTCCTGATTGGCTCAAGAAGGATAAGTCCATGACCTATATTTTCATCAAGCGCAGTATCCTTTTCATAAACTCATTTTAGCATCTTGCCCCTCTTTTGATTTAATTAATTTTTTAAATTAATTTAATAATTTGGCAGTATTACGAATATTTTCTTTGAAATATTTTTGTGCACGAGGACCAGTGATAAGTGCAATTCCCCGAAGCAAAGTCGCCCACTTGCAGAATCTTTCATATCCTGCCAAATGAATAGCTAAAAATGAGCAACTTTTATTGACTTTCTCTTCCATGTGTTTTTTCTTTCTTAAATTTAGGAGAATTTGGAATTTTTTTTTTTGCATGATGAATAAGGTGAATTTTTCGTACCTCCTAAGCATCCTTCTAGGTATTAGGTAATCGCTTAGGTTATGTAAACATGCCACTCGCCAATTTTTTCTGTGACCATAATGTATATGTACTTGACAAGAATTATCTGATAAGTTGGTAACTTATTATGTATATATATGGTAGTTCTTATACCCTGTGATTTACTTTCTGTGATGACATGATTGATGACCATCATTGCATTAATTTAAGAATAGTCACCATCACGTACATAATACTACTCAAGTTAGCAGCAAAAATAACAGGGTAGTTAACAGAGAACAAACCAAAATTGAGTACATCACTAAGCGAGATGTATTGTTTCTTTTGACTCTTACAAAGATGTTTATCTTACCAAAAAGCCCAAAAGGCGTGCTGATGACGACGGCATATTCTGTTCCTGTGCTCCTCCTTCTGGGGCTCCCTGCGATTCTGATTGCCATTGTGGGTAAGCAATTTCCTTGGTTGTTACTCATTAACACAAACCAATATAATTTATTGACGCCTTTTACTAAAGGAACTAGGAGGTTCTTAGAAGATGCTTTATGTCCTTGTTCCGGGCCCATGAGATTTTGCACCTTGTCTTGTATCATATATTTTCTTTTTTCACAGGATGCTCTTTTCCAGCTGCTCCCGCAGTTGCAAGTGTGGAGATTCATGTGCCAACAAACCATTTCAGAATCGGCCTATGAAGAAAATGAAACTAATCAAGGTAAGGACTTGAGTAGATAATGTTGATTACATATTACTATCTGATAAATATATGATGCCTGATACTATTGAATCATGTGAAGAATTCATCTATCTGATTTTAAAGAACATGATAAAAGGCTTTTTGGTTTGTTGTAGTTGTCTTGAATATCCGTGACATCCATTTGTGTTGATGATGTACAAATAATTTGATTCTATCAAAGGACAGCATCTTGAAGGCTGAGGCCATGAATTTGTGATCCACATTTTCTTCCCTCTCTTTCCATCCTGGATCAATAAGAATATTCCTTGTACTGTTAGTTATTTTTAAAATTGTATTGAAACCATTCAAGGTGAACCATGATGTTTTGTAGTTGACCAAATACTACTCTGGGTAGTTGACACATCATTTTCTTCCAAGAAATCTTCGTGATATCAGGAGATATTAGGCATACAGCTATACATTGATGTAAGATCTCATAATATAGCTTGCGGATACATAATGATTTTATTTCTTACTCTGCAAACTATAATTCACCTTCCTTTCTATTGTCTCATTGGTTTACTGTTTGCATTTGTCCTAATAACTTTATATTCAACTAAGCCGTTATCTTTGTAGACAGAGAAATGCGGAGCAGGATTAATAGCAGAGGAAGGTATAAGGAAAGGAGCTTTTGTTATCGAATATGTCGGAGAAGGTTAGTATTTTTGAAATCAGACTAATTTTGTGCAAGTGTTTAATATATCTGATCTTACTTGTGTACTTGGAAACATATAATTATGTGGCTTTGGGAACAGTTATTGACGACAAAACCTGCGAGGAAAGGCTGTGGAAAATGAGGCACTGCGGGGAGACCAACTTTTATCTTTGTGAGATTAATCGAGATATGGTTATTGATGCCACATACAAGGGAAATAAGTCTAGATTCATAAATCATAGCTGTCAGCCTAACACCGAGATGCAGAAATGGTTTATTCTCCATCACCTTTGTCACTTGTTGTTAATCTCAGTGATAAAGGTCTCTTACACGATTAATTTAATAGGACTATTGATGGTGAGACCCGAATTGGTATATTTGCAACCAGAGATATCAAAAAAGGGGAGGAGCTTACTTATGATTATCAGTACGTTCTCTGAACATGTTGTGTTCAAACACATCATTTTCTATGGCACCAAACCTTTGTCCTTGATGCAAATGTTATACTATACTCTTTTTTTCCTCGTACTTCTAATCACATCTTTCGTTTTTAAAATAATTTTTTTTGATTGGATTAGATGCGCTAATACTCTTAAGAAAACCTGCAGGTTTGTCCAATTCGGTGCAGATCAAGATTGCTATTGTGGTGCAGAAGGTTGCAGGCAGAAGCTGGGAAATAAGCCTACCAAATTAAAGTACTCTCCTTCAGATGCTGCTTTTCAACTTGTTCTTTGCGAAATAGGAACCTCTTCACCCAATGTAAGAGCCCCTCTCTACTAATTAATTTAGCAAAACCAGCTGAATTTAAACTTTACAGTAACTGTGTGCAGTCTGTGTGCATGCGGGTGTATGAATACAATACATATACATAGAAAGCTCATATATGGATTTGCCCTGATACAGACTTAGCCACAGTGCTGTTGCTCTACCACTTTGATGAGTGTTTTTTATGTGATGGTAGTCAGTGAATTGTGAAATCGTACCGCTTATCATGATCAAAAAGCTTTAAACATGCTTGACATCTGGATGCTATCTTCATCCAAATATGCTCGTTTTCATTAGCCTTCGCACTTTTGATGTTTCATGTCAAAATTAATGATTTGGTTTTTGAATTAGATGGACCATAATAAGCTTGATACTCACAAGATTTCTCCTTAATCATTTGCTCTCACTTTGTCTCTCATGCATTTGCTCTCTGAAAATATAACCTAATTGGGTGATTGAGCCAGCGAAAGTTATCCAAAATTAAGTAAAACAAGTGACATTAACATCAATTGAAAAGGGTTTAGTGTTTGGCTAGTTAAAGTCATCCTAGGGAAATTGTAAGACAATAAGGTCCATTGATACCATGTGAGTATAGTGATTTTTGATGGGTCAGATACTTATACCTGATTTTACTGGTTTCTGCTTCTCAAATACACCATGTTTATTGTTGCTTTTACATAAATTTGATGGGCGAGATACTTTTTCATAAATTATTCAACAAGAGCCATATTGAAGATCCACAGTTAGAACATAAAATTAGCTTTAGTAAAAATAAAGGGAAGTTAAGTAATGTAGTTACTTTTTCATAATTTGTTCAACAAGGGCCATGTTGAAGATCCATAGATAGAATGCAAAATTAACTTGGGTAAAATAAAGGGAAATTAAGTAATGTAGTTTTTCATTAATTGTTCAACAAGGGCCATGTTGAACATCCATATTAAGAACGCTAAATTAACAAGTAGAAGTTTAAGTAATGTAGGTATTTTTTCATAAATTGTTCAACAAGGGCCATGCTGGAGATCCACAGATAGAACAAATAAATAGCTAATGCTAGAAAATATAAATTATAAATTATAAAATTAATGGTTAGTAAAGTGAAATGCTTCAAGGAAGATGAAAATCATAAAACTTGAGGGATGATGTTATTTCCGACTGAGGTTTTGATTTGAAATTGGGATGAAGGGCTATGGTAACCATCTTCTACTGAATTTTGGAGGCTAAAAGTGCTTGATAAATGGTTTACTTCGGTGTGCATATATGAGCGCAAAGGAGACGCTCAATTGAGTCATAATAAGTGTATTGACATACTAATAACATTTAGTAGATAGTTTATGTAATAAGCTGACAATTATTTGATTTCCGTGTCCGGGGCTACCACTTATCCTATTTATTTCCTAGAGATTAATGCACAAGTATAATAATACAAAAGAGGCTTGTTTACAGTTTCCATGATTTCGAAAATGCATGCAATAAGTCGTTAATGTATTCATGATTTGGATATGTTATTGATGTTATTAAGTTCATGTATGATGTGGCAGAATGTACTGGAGAACAATCGGAGGAGGCACAAATTAGGAGTCTTTATTTAATCCTTACTCCTTGCATTAGTCATGAACAAACTTACTAAACACATATATGATGTGGTTCCTAGTTTATTTTCGTTGCCAATAGCATTGTTTTATTGACAATGAGACTAGAAGGGATTAATTCCAAGATAGACAATTGACAATTTAACATGAGGGCAATATATGAGAAAATTATAACAAGGCTATGAGAAAGAGACGAGAGAACGTCAAAGTTGAGATCATGAACTACTTAAAAGCATCAATTTTGATTACTTTCGATAAATCATGATAAATCATTCATCATTCAGTAGAAACCATTTTTTATGTTTGATTGCAGAATACATAGAAAGTGAAGGGTAATTTTACAAGATAACTACAAGACCGTCATACTTCATGGGTCAAAATGTTTAGCAATCAAGATACATGTCTGACAAAACTAATTCCAGCCAAATTAGAATGTAAGATGAAGAAGAGGCAAAGAAACGACATGTTAAGAAATTAGTGGATTTTATTGATATTAGACTTAGCACCAGAGAGGAAATACTTGCTATAGGAGGTCGGAGAAGTACAATAGAGACAGATGAGCAAATTTTTAGGGGTAATTGGATCAACTGTACAATGACAAGTTGAAAAACAAAGTAAACTAGTATCACAGCTGGATTTTATGTTTGATTGCAGAATACATAGAAAGTGAAGGGTAATTTTACAAGATAACTACAAGACCGTCATACTTCATGGATCAAAATGTTTAGCAATCAAGATACATGTCTGACAAAACTAATTCCAGCCAAATTAGAATGTAAGATGAAGAAGAGGCAAAGAAACGATATGTTAAGAAATTAGTGGATTTTATTGATATTAGAAGTAGCACCAGAGAGGAAATACTTGCTATAGGTGGTCGGAGAAGTACAATAGAGACAGATGAGCAAAATTTTAGGGGTAATTGGATCAACTGTACAATGACAAGTTGAAAAACAAAGTAAACTAGTATCATAGTTGTAAATTGAAGTTTGAGATCTTTTGAGAGCAGATCGTCCATCAACAGATTGAGTTTTATGTTGATGGATGCCAGTAGGGCCTTTTACACAAAAGTCCACATAGTAGCTCTTTTACGTAAAGTGTATATAATTACAAAGATTAAATAGAAGTTCATGAATATTTTCCAGCACTCCTTCAACAGGAGTCAAATAAGCTCGACCCGAGGAAAATTTTCTGGAGTTTATTGAAAAATTATAATTCTGTTGTGAAGAAATACACCACCAATTGATGGGAAGAGATATTGGGAATTCATAGCTCTATCTTGAAATAACACCATCTATTGTCTAACATTGTTTTGGTGGACGTCTTACATAAAAATTCATGTATCAGTACTTTTACATAAAATTCTTCATACAGTTACATGAAACACTAAAATGACACAAAAACTTAGGGAAAAATAAACGTAGGTTTGAGAAGAGGTTGCCTACGTAATGTGGCGGCGACTTTGATGGGACTATAAGGAGGAAAAAGAATAGTATGTAGTAGCGTTATCAAATAATGCTCTACTATATGTAGTTTTAGCATAAAAATATGAGGCCATGTAACACATGCCATTTGGTTTTTATGGAAAAGGAAGAACACCAACAAATAAGTTACCTACCAATGGAGCATCACCAAGGTTCGAGGTTTCGGCCGAAACCACCTACACGCGGTGGTTTCGTATCGGTTTCGGTGGAGATCTATACGAAACCTCGAGACCGATACAAAACCAACTACACAATATCGTTTCGGCTGAAAACTTTAAAAACTTATTTTTTATACTATTTTTACTGTCATTGTGATCATTGTAAGCCTTCGTTGTTCGAAAACCGCAAAAAAAGTGAACCCAAATCTTATACCAATACTTATCTAAGTACACTTTTCAATATATTTTACATCATGGCTGGATTTTTAAACACCAGGATCATTGTCTTGTAATATAGAACCATAAATTTAAGTATTTAATATATCTACACTTGTGTATGTTGTATTACCGTCGAAACTAAAATCTAAACCGAGATTAGCGAAACTAGCCGAAATCCAGCGAAACTAATAAAATTATGAGAAACCGAAACCGAAACCAAGTTCTCGAACCTTGAGCATCACCCCTTCTATCAGGGATATCAGGATTGCACATGCGTCCGCCGGCTTCCATATTGTGACATAGCTGGAAGAAACATGTGTAAGGTACCCACGCTAAAAATCATGTAAAGAAAGTTTGATTAAAGTATGTTAATGAGATAATTGTATGGTCAGTTATGGAAAGGGACATTGTATTCTACAATTGAAGAATGAATGCATACGGGTCAGATTCAAGATGAAAAGCAATCTAAACTGAAAGATTCATGACTGAAAAAACTAGTAAAGCGTAGCGAAGTCATAAGTATGACTGAGTGCTGGGCATTGGAGTGATGCCCGAACGGGCATGCAGCCCCCCCCCCCCACCACCACCACAGTACGTAGCCAACCTCTTCTCAAACCTACATTTATTTTCCCCTAAGTTTTTGGTTTTTATGGAAAAGGAGGAACAGCAATAAATAAGTTACCTGCATATCTGTGGAGCATCACCCCTTCTATCAGGGATATCAGGATCACACATGCGTCTGCCGGCTTCCATATTGACATAGCTGGAAGAAACACGCGTAAGTTACCCACCCTAAAAGTCATGTAAAGAAAGTTTGATTAAGGTATGTTAGTGAGATAATTGTATGGTTAGTTATGGAAAGGGACATTGTATTCTACAATGGAAGAATGAATGCATGCGGGTTGGATTCAAGATGAAAAGCGATCTAAACTGAAAGATTCATGACTGAAAAAACTAGCAAAGCATAGAGAAGTCATAAGTATGACCGAGTGCTGGGCATTGGAGTGCTGCCCGAACGGGCATGCAAGCCCCCCCCCCCCCCCCCCCCGCGCGCCCCACGGAGCACACGCTCCCGGAGAGAAGGTATTGTTCTTCAGTAATTATACATAAATTCTTCGTCTTCTTCATGCAAATTTTTGGATGTGCATTTAATTTAGCGTTAGCTAATGGCCTGTAATTTCACTAGTTTGTGCTTGCTGCCTGATCAAACACGATAAGTTAAACTAGTTTCAGTGTTACCTGAAATCATTCGGTCAGCAGTAAAAATATTGCAATTATGTATTTTTATCATAGCATCCATCCACATTTTTCTTTTTCGTTTCTTGTCTTCTTTTTAGAATTGTTCTTGGCTTGCGGCCTTGGTTACATATCCGAGAAACGATGTTGGAACAATTGACTAACAAGCTATTGTTTGGGCAGGATTTTCAAAATGGAAGAGCAGATATAGGTAAGACACTTGACCAAATAATTGAAATTACTCCTACTTTGATGCTAGGCTTCAACTCTAAGAGGAATTTACACTGAAATTCTGTGTTTTTTGATAATTTATTAGTTTATGGAAAATTACTTTCTGATGGTGCAGGTGTTTCACATCTTTCGACTTGTAAAAGGAAGACGAATTCACAAAATTGTATTTGGGAAGCTGTACGCTTATGGTGCCCCCAGGATAGGAGGTAATAATCAACTCATTTCTTTGCTGTATTTGAATTAAGATATGCTATGTTTGGTTGCTTGTAAATGGAGATGCATGAAATATTTGTTGCAAAAAAATTTCATTTCCCATGTTTGGTTTGCAAGTATTGCAACAACTTGAGTTGGATTTGGAAACGGAGTAGCAAAAATGGGCCAAATTCTTGCAACATTTGTTGCACCCAAAATGGTTGCAACAATGTTGCAACTTGGGAGGATGCGTCCATGGCAAAGATGCCACATAATCTTATCATATGGCACATCAGCAATTTTGCAACATATGTTTCATTTTCCATTGGTTTTTAGTCAACCAAACACAAAAAGAAGTTTGGATTTTGAAATCCAACAACAAAAGCTGAAACCACCCAAACATGGATTTGAGTGTTTTTATTGCAACAAATATTGCATCTAGTATTTGTTGCATGCAACAAATGTTGTACTTTTGTGTTGTAGCAAAACCAAACACCTCCTAAGTGTACTTTGTTGTGTATGTAATTAATTATTAATTTGAATATACTCTGCAGGAAGCTACCTCTTTGAAATTGTCGGAGTCACCTTGACTTCAGTAATAGTATAATGTACTTCTCAGAATTAACATTACGTACTTGGGTCAACTTCAACTGATTTTTTTTTCATTGTCAAAAGAGTGGTTATAAAATTCCACAAGATCTTAATAATTAGCACTGGCTTTAAATACTCCATCATCTGATTTGATCTTTGCTTGGATATTGGATTAGTAAACCCCTACTCTCTTAGAGATTCAAGCATACATGCATTCATTTTAAACACTAATCATGTTAAAATTTCTCTGCATAAGTCTTATTTGTCACAAAATTTATATGCACCACAACTGGGCTGCATGAAATCATGGAATATTGGGAGCGTATTAATTTATCATAAATGTCCATGCTTTAGTCTATTTTATTGAACATCTAGTCTAATAAACTATTCCATTCTGTAAGTTCTGACCTTAATCATGTGTGTGCATACAAGTGGCATTACATATCAGTTTATTCTGTCTTTTCCCCATGCCTCTCAAGTATAATGGGCAATGACCAGTTGGCCACCAGGCCACTGATCTCTTCAATTGCATCCATATCGTTTTATTGTCAATGATATGCAATCGTGTGTGTTTCCTCCATATTAAACTGCTAGACTCGAAGTTTACACATTCTGATAAATTCTGGGGTTCGTTCAGTATATTTTCATCCTCTCACCTGCACGCCTTCAGTTACTCTACTATTCTGTACATGCCCCTTTCTCCATGTTCCTCCACAATCCTGATTAATATTCATGCATTTTCTCTCTCCAAAATAAACTTATCTCATTAAAGAAAACTTGTTCTGAAAAAAATCAAATCACAGGAGACATGCTGTATAAAGACCTTGGAGTCGATTGAAGTCCACCAGAGCACAGCGTTTCCTTTTTAGTTAAATTTCTAAAATCTATTAGTTTGTAGTTCCTTTTGCGGTGGTATTGTACTTTGTCCATCCATAAGATGAACTACTACTTGCTTTTATTGTCTGAGCATTTTAAATATCATTTTCTAAACGCGTGACACTAAATCAATTAATGCAGGTACTATGGCGGAATCATAGTAGATTTCAATGGGTGTTCCAGAAAACACACTGTGAGAGAGATTCAATTTTTAAACTAATAAAAATGTAATCAAATACGAAACTGCTTTTTAGCTTAAACAATTTCTTTGAATAACTTATGACAGATTGTTAGGGAGGACGGCGAAGTCAAAATTCTTGACATTTCTAATCATGATTGGGATCTTTTGCCACTATAGCATTTAGCATAAGGTATGTTGAACCAATGTACCCCTTGTTGAATCATAACTTATCCACTTGTTTTTATAGCAGGTTGATTCCCTCAATGCAGCTAGTTCGAACTTTGAAGAAGTTTGATATTATGTTTATTGTCAATTATACCTAGGGGTGTAAATGAGACGAACTTGAACGAGCTGAGGTAGCTCAAGTTCGGCACAGGCTCGAGTAAGCTTCAAGCTGAGCTTGGCTAGCTCAAGTTCGGTTCAGCTCATTCACCTTGGCTCGAGTTTGGCTCGTTAATTTCTTGATGACAAAAATGAGCCGAGCTCATAGTTGAATAAAGAAGCTTGGCTCTAGCTTGTCTATAAGCTTTGGTTTGACTATAGCTTATTAACCGGCATTACCAAATATTATCAATACAAAAGAATGCATTTTGGTATGATTTTATTAATTGTATAATAAATGTTTTGGATTGAAATTTATGTATTGGAAAATTGACCGTTACTTCAAATATATAAAATTATAATATAACACAGAAACGAGCTGAGCTCGAGCTATAAACGAACAAGCCAAGGCTAGCGCAAGTTCGGCAAGTTCACTTAATGAGCCTAATGATTAGCTAAAGTTTGGTTCGTTTATTAACAAACCGAACTTGAACGAGCTTCTAGCGAACCAAACCCGAGCTGGCTTGGTT
The DNA here is from genome assembly GCA_030015575.1 of Agapanthus africanus. NCBI lineage: Eukaryota > Viridiplantae > Streptophyta > Magnoliopsida > Asparagales > Amaryllidaceae > Agapanthus > Agapanthus africanus. The sequence continues at coordinate 31,832 of JASDDO010000247.1, read as the reverse complement.
TGAGTAACACCTATATATATATATATATATATATATAGAGAGAGAGAGAGAGAGAGAGAGAGAGATAATGGAGGAAAGATGCCCTAGGAGGGTTTTTCGTTAGGTGGCATCAAAAAACTACACCTTCCACCATTTTATACGACGATCGGCACCCATCATCATCATCTTTATCACCTAAGATGTGGATACACTAAATTTCATATGATTCCACCACTTTTTCACCGTTAAATTAGCAATGTAAAAGGTTCTATTGTCGGTAAACCATTAATTTTGCACCAACTAAATCAACGGTGAAAATATGGTATAATCACATAAAATTTAGTGTATCCGCATCTTAGATGATAAAAATGGAGATGAAGTATGCCGATCGTCGAAAAAAATATGGAGGGTGCATTTTTCCGACGCCATAGAAGGAAATTCCTTTATTTGGCATCTTTCCTCCATTAACCTCATATAGTGCGGATCCGTTAGGACGGCTTTGTGTTTTTTAAATTCACGAACTTTTTCGTGTGAATCCCTTTCAACAATCCATTCCGTCTAAAGATGTTCTACACGTCGTGGATAGTGTATGAATGAAAAATTATCTCGAATGGAATTGTTTTGTATATGCAAAACCTTGTTTTAAAATCCACATTTTGCACATGCAAAACACTTCCATTCGAGCTAATTTTTTATCCATACACTATCTAGGACATGTAGAACACCTTGAACGGAGCGGATTGTTGAAATGTCATACAAAAAAGTTCGTGAATTAAAAAAAACACGAACCCGCCTTAACGGACCCCCCCTCTCTCTATAAGAGAATAATGAAGGCCCTAAGAGGCTTTTTCGTTAGGTGGCTTAAAAAAATACATCCTCCATGATTTTTTTCGACGATCGACATCTATCATCATCATCTTTATCATGTGAAATGTGGATTACACCAAATTAGATGTGATTCCACAACTTTTTCACCGTTGAATTAGCAATGTAAAATGTTTTATTGTCGGTAAACCGTTAATTTTGCACTCACTAAATCAACGGTGAAATGGTGATGGAATCATATGAAATTTGATATATCCACATCTTAGATGATAAAGATGATGATGGGTGCCGACCGTCAAAAAAAATCGCAGGATGTATTTTTTCGACGCTATAGGAAGAAATTTCTTCCTATGACACCTTTCCTTCAGTGTGTGTATAAAAGTGTTTTTTCATTTCTACACTATCTAGGACATGTAGAATATCTTGAATGGAGCGGATCGTTGAAAAGAGATCATACAAAAAAGTTCATGAATTTGAAAGAACACGAACCCGTCCTAACGGATCCCCCCTCTCTCTATATAAGAGAATAATGAAGAAAAGAGGGCCTAGAAGGCTTTTTCGTTAGGTGTCGTCAAAAATTATATCCTTCTTGATTTTTTTCGACGATCGACACCCATCATCTTTATCATGTAATATGGATACACGAAATTACATGTGATTCCACCATTTTTTCACCGTTGAATTAGCAATGTAAAATGTTCTATTGTCGATAAATCGTTAATTTGCACCCACTAAATCAACGGTAAAAAGGTGATGGAATCACATGAAATTTGGTGTATCCATGTCTTAAGATGATAAAAATGATGATGATGGGTGCCGATCGTTAAAAAAAATCGTGGGGCTGTATTTTTTCGACGCCATAGGAAGAAATTTCCTCCTATGACACCTTTCCTTCATTATTCACACACACACACACACACACACACACATATATATATATATATATATATATATATATATATATGTGATCCAATGAGATCCGACCTCATTTCTTATTCTGAGGTCCACTTTTCAAATGCACAATATGTCGTATTTTTCATCGATCCGTACCGGTCATCATGATCTACAAGTGTTAAATAGATTATGTATCAAATTTTACTAGATTTGGAGACCTCTAACACATATATCAAGCGATCTTGTTTTTCATTCATCGTAAAGCTATCAATTTTTTTAGTCTATGGAGTTGGAGGTCTCCAAATCCTGTAATACTTCTATCAAGCGATCTTGTTTTTCATTCATCGTAAATCTATCAATTTTTTGAGTCTATGTAGTTGGAGGTCTCCAAATCCTGTAATACTTGATACATAACCTATCTAATACACGTAGATCACGATGACCGGTTGGATCGGTGATTAACATGGCGGATTGTGTGTTTGAGAAGTGGACCTCAAAATAAGAAATGAGATCGGACCTCATAGGATCACTCTATATATATATATATATATATATATATATATATATATATATATAAGCGGCGGCCCCTTTTTCAAAAAGGCCCCTCCGTCTCAAGCACAAATACCCTCTTATGATTTTCACTGATGCAAATTGATCATCTTGATCTACGTATCATAAAATCCTTATGTATAAAAAGTCTCGTGATTTAAAGACCTCTAAAGTGTTCATCATGCAGATTGAAAAATCTCAAGATTTTCTGTACATACGAGTTTCATGATACGTAGATGAAAATAACCGGTTTGGATCAGTTAAATACATGAGGGTATGTGTGTTTTGAGACGGAGGCCCCTTGCTGGAAAAGGGGCTGCTACCTCATGGTGTGTGTGTGTTGGGGCTGGGGGGCTGGGCACATCTAATGAACTGGGACTACTTTATTCACTGATGCGCAACAGGAATTTAAATTCATAGTGGTATCATATCTTTACTTTTGTTTATAATTAAAGCACCTGCCAAACTGAAGCCTTACCATAATTCCATTGTATCAATTTTGATGCATAACGAACACAATGAACAGGCACATACAAATACTTTATTCAGTTTATTGTATGCCCCTTGTCGTCTTCTTACAGTTTTAGTCATCTCAAACTCATTGGAACACCTAACATTCTCATAACAACACATAAGCTGAAGAAAATTTTGTTTCGTGTCTCAAAACTTGCGCATGGACTTTGGGTCGTTTCTAAATGGGTTTTTCTCTTTTGCTCCATGCTTCTTCATCTCAACCTACGTTGCTGAGTCTAAATTATTGTTAATTGATTTATAATATAACAACACATTTTTTTAACCCTTACCATAACTTAGGTGTTTTGGTCCAAGGACGATGACTTTTAAATGATGTCACTTGTCAGATCCACCTGAGTTCAAATCCCAGTGGACAGACTTACAAAAAGCTGATTAAATAAAAATCCGCTGCACTAACATCTAGGTTTCTGCTTACAGAAAAGATGCGCAAACGACAGGAACATGTTGGATTATAAAATTTATCCCTCAATCTTTACAGTAACCTAGGCGTTATGGTGTACCTTTGCTGAACAATGGAAGTGACTCTGCTTCCATCTTATTGAATTTCACGGCTTAATTTCCTTACCTTTTCTGAGTTGGTTCAATGCTAAACCTTAATAGATGAATGCATCAAATGCAGGACCTGCATGGAGTGTTGACATTCTTTTTCATTCATTCAATCAAAAATGTAAGCTGAAGTTCGACAAAATACCAAGACAAGTATCAGCTCCCAGAACAAAGATGTGTACCTCATTTATCAACACATGCCTAGTTTTCTTTTCCTCGTAATACTTGTTACTTGTGAAAACAAAGTTGCCTTGTTCTTTGCCTTGGGTCTTTTAGCGTTTAGGGCACAGGGAATCGGTGAGGATGCACGCGAGCTACTTCAAGTGGAATTTCCCCCCCGTATGGCTAACCATACCTCGTTCATTTTGGGGAGAAATCTACTGTTTCAGGTTCTGGTTCTCTTTATGTATACTGTAATTGATGTATCCAAATCTCTGATCACTAACGCATCTGCCTTTTAAGAGTATCGGAAACCTTTTTTTTATCAACCTGAACAAAAAGTTGGGCTCATGCAGTCTTGCTTGCGTATGAAATGAAGGTTTACATCAGTTGGATAAACTTATTTTGTTGGGTATAATAATCCCTTGATGGTTTTTTCCCTCGACCCTTAAATACCCAACTGTATTTCGCCTCTTACATTTTGCTGTCTTCTGTTTTACGGTCGTGTTTTTACTTTGTTCATTTCTAACATCATGTAGACAAGCAACTGTAGAAGCAGTGTAGAAGCAGTGCGTGCATAATGAATAAACCGATTCAAAATAGGTACGGCAGAAAAACAAAAGACAGCAAAGTACTAACGGAGAAATACATTAGGGTATTAAAATGTTCGGGAAAAATGTAAGATATTAAAGTGCAAAAGTGGTGAAACATTGTTGGATTGTTAAGCATTCTATCCTATTTTGTCAGAAGTAAAAGGTTTGGTAAAGAAAGCAGAATGAGCTGCTGTCTCTCCTGAAAGCTGAGAAGACATCTTAAGAAAATGAGTAATAAAATTTCACGAAACAAGTACTTCAAGTCGTATGATGGAAATTAAAGAGTATTTTGATTCAAGCATATACATATATCAAGCTCGAGGCCAGATAAAAGAAAAAAAAGATGAAAAATTATTCTTTCAGAAAAATGCTGCATGAATTTCCAGCAGCCTGGGTTACTTGGAGTTGGAGCTCTTACACAATAGCTATTTTGATGAAAAATTCGATCATGAAAATCCCTATAAATGAAATACTGTAAATATTTACCTCAAGCCAATTTGTCCAGACATATATATTTTCTATTATAATCCAAACTCATGAGATGCATGTCCTTTATCCTTTTTAATTAAAAAATTCTACAAACAAGAGAAATCTGCCTCACTTATCCTCCCTCCCTCTCATAACTGAAGACATGATCTACACTTTGAAGTCCGTATTATATAACCAAGGCATTATAGAAGCAGAGATATCTGGACCATCATCAGAGAAAATATTTAAGCAACCATTAGCATAGCAGTTATCAATCAAAATTGATTAATCAAATCAAACCTCGGTCATTTGAAAAGGTTATTCTTTTTTCTGGCTACTGTTAAGTTTCTGCTGCTGATCATAGCAGAACGATGATACAAGAGCCATGCTTTCAGGTTAAAAAAAACTAACTCTACTGCAATGACATTAGAATAACATATATATAGAAATCATAGATAAATATTGGTATCAAACAAAAGTTTCTTAACATGAAAATCCAAGTAAAATATCCCCAAGCAATGCGAGCAATTTAAATGTTCGATGGTCTGCATATCCCCAAGGCCTTCCCGCTAGCCGCTCTGGAACTTCAACTCTAGAACATAAAATAAATAAATAAAATATAACAATTAACTCATCGTATACGCATTGGTCAGAAGAATGTATAGCATAGAGATTTCTCAAACATTGAAAATCCGAATATAAATGATATCACCCAAGCTTCTTCAAGATTACCTTGCTTGTAATGTTGCTAGAGAGCCAATCAAGTCCTTCGTACAACCCCTCACCAGAAGTAGCGCACGTGCTCTGAATGTACCTGAGAGAGAGGCCATTCATCTCAGCATTTTTGCTATGGATTCTCACTAACATCAATTTGAATCATATTTGTGGAGACAGTAATATCTAATTAGAGCATCAAGCAATGGTAAATGCCATTGTGCACACACGGCTCTTTAATTTTTGTATTCTCCACGTAGCTCCAAAATGAAAACAGAGTTGGATGTGCAACAAAACCTAAGGGAATGCCTTAATAAGCCGCATTTGTTTGGATGAAACCATAAGGGAAGTATACTCATTCTCTATACGAAACTTTGAAAGAACGTTAGACTTATTAAGAAATAGACTGAATTTCTATAAATCGCATGTAGCAATTCAGACTCTAAGTTTGTCTTCCAAACACAAAGCTGAAAGTAGCTTCATTAACCAATTATGATATTTAAAGGACAAAAAAAAGTCCATAACTAAGTGCAGTATCGATATCCAGTTGTTCACCATCATCAACTCTCTCTCCACAAAGGGTTGATGCAGTGAATGAAAATTTTAATCTTATGAAATTATGTCATGATAGCTTAAAGAAATCAACATCAGAAAAATACTAATCAACAAAAGGTAAATCCGCACCAGTGTCGCTGACGCAGGGAGTGGAGACCCAGTTTATCCGTAATTTCAGCAGCATTCATGGCATTTGGAAGATCCTGCTTGTTTGCAAACACGAGCAACACAGCATCTCGCAACTCATCCTAAGATTATAGAAGAATAATAAAGACGTCAGCTGCCTTAAACTTTACACTAAATATAAGTATTTTATTGGGTGAAAAACTATAAAAGTGATAATACTATAGTTGGACATAGTTGGAATGTAACAATAAAGACAACAAACAAAACATTATTTGCATGGACAAGTCCACCTAGAAACTAGTAAACCCTCTCCTAAATTACAAAGGCCGGCCTAAATGATTGGGGCTTCGGTCCTAGAATCAGATAGTAGTTTACTTTATATGCTTCGGAAATCAATTTATTTCCAGTAGGAATAGTTTATGTCCACTTTTTATAACGCAATGTTAACATTGCCTTCATGAGAACAAAAGAAATCATCAATCTGTATCCAGTAACTTTTCTATACAAAAGAATATACTAATATCATCTAGGCTAACAGAAAAAGCGTAAAATGAATTAGTAAGTTACTTTAAGTCATATATACTTGAACCTATGATACATTGAAATCGCTTCTAGTTCCAAGACGGAAAAAAGACGAGAGATAAACCAATAAACATGTAAGATGGAAGTTGTCACTTATCATAAAGGAAGTGCATACCTCATTTAGCATTCTGTGGAGCTCATCTCTAGCCTCAACAACACGATCTCTGTCGTTGCTGTCAACAACAAAGATAAGACCTTGTGTGTTCTGGAAGTAGTGCCTCCACAGAGGTCTGATCTGTTATTCAGAAACCGTACCGTCAGTAAGATGGCATACATATTTACACGATAACCTATTTGCGCTGCGATAAGAACCGGCATAGTCTGTTATCATGTAATTTACGCCATGTGCATGTGACACAATTGAGCACCGGACACTACACAATACTACATTAACTCTCATGGTTGTATGTAATACCCATGTAAGTGCGGAAACACACACACAAGCGCGCGCATGTTTTATGGACTTTGCTTGTGATAGCAAAAAGACTGCAAATACAGAAAGTGTGTGACCAAAGATTGTACCTTGTCCTGACCACCGACATCCCACACAGTGAAGCTAATATTCTTGTACTCCACAGTCTCCACATTGAACCCTGAATAAAGTATATATTACAGATTTTAATAATAGTATCATAATTTTACAAGCAGACACAATTTACCTACTTGTAATGGCAAAAACTGTACCAACACATGTCAAAAGTAAGCCACACAAAATCCAAAAGAAAAGAAAATAACAAAAAAGATTAAAAAAAACTTTTAAATTATATCTTTTTTTGAACTATCAAAGGCATATTCTGCATACAAGTACACCCACGCCCCTGCCATGTTCACTCTCAGACATATACTTTCAAACTATATCTTTCATATTTCAAATTAAATAAAAGAAATTGAAATATAAAACTTGTGTATAGTTTTAAAAAGTTTTTAAAACTTCATGAAAGCTTAAATATCAATTACCATCAAACCTGATCACAAACTTTTTGGTAACTCCAAATGATTTCCTATGTCATTGCAACCGTAAATATTTTATTCACTTCAAGTAATAACCTAAGTTATTGCAAATGCAATAGTTTGTTAATTATCCTTTCCTCCCATTTTTTCCTTTCACTTTGCTTATTTCTTCCCGCATACTAAACCTTATGTCCGACCAAATGAAATTTTTAATAGCTAGAATTTTAAAGGAAGCCCACCCTACCCTTTTGAAGTGTACTATATGTACGCTCCTCCAAATAATGATTAATCATATAGATAATAAAACATGAGGAGCACACAACCCAATGATAATATGATTTCCATTACCACAAACCTGATTGTCGATTGTATTATTAAATTTGTCAAAAAACGCGGACCTTCGCTATTGTCGGTTTAGTGGATTTTTTTTAATCTACACTTGCATCTCACATGCGCAAAATCAAGTATATCTAACTACGACATCTTAGAATGCAAAACACCTAACAAATCACATGTGCTGTTAGACATTATATTAGAATTTGTAAATTAGATCCTTTACAATGGAAAACAATTTACTTTGAACACTCGACATGCACCTAGACTTGCAGGGTATCTGTATCCAATGAATACATAAACTTCTCATATATTCTAACACCGGACATTATATTGAAAATACTAAATTGTCACTTTTTCCCTTCAACTATTCTGTGCGATGCAAAGGATTTTGTATAGAGTTAGTTACTAAGAGATTTGTGGTGTCCCTTATATTATATTGGGGTTAGTTGCGGTTACAATTTAAGGTTGGATTTTTTATATTTTTCTTTTATGAATTTCTCTTGCAAATTAGAGAGCCAAAACTTCAAATCAATTTTAAAATTGGAGACCCCTAGAGATATATTGCTTGCCAACAGATAATCACTTCCCTTCTTTTGTCTATGTTTCTGCAATTATCATCGCCAGGATGTTCAAATTCAACCAAAGTACATGACATTACGATGACGCAGCTCAATATAAATATCAACATTACCAAAGAAAAAAGGGGAAATAAGAAGAAAAAAGAAAAAGAAATCCCTTTATATCTTTGAATCAGAAAATTTTAATGGCTAAAAGCACGATAAGCATCGTTATCGATAAATCTCAACAGATCTAGCTAGATCTCAGAGATCTCAAATTTAAATAAATAAAAAAGAAAAGAAAATGAAAAGCATACCGATGGTGGGGATGGTGGTGACGATCTCGCCGAGCTTGAACTTGTAGAGGATGGTGGTTTTACCGGCGGCGTCGAGGCCCACCATCAAGATCCTCATCTCCCTCTTCGCAAACAATCGACTGAACAGCTTCCCAAACGACAGCCCCATTCTCAAAATTTAATTGATTTCACAGATCTGAAACAACAACAAATTGATCTCAGATATGAGATCTGATGAGAAAAATTGTTGGTTACAATTAGAGGAAGCTGCCGAAATGAGATGGGAATGGGGAAAGGACAGGGGATATTTAGAGAGAGAGAGAGATGGCGTTGAGTTAACGCGCACAAGATAGGAGAGGAGATGCGACTGCGTCACTGCAGGCGCTAAGAGCCAATGCGCGTGACAGGCTGCGAATCGAATGAGAGCGGACCATTGAATTTTTTCCTGTTGACTCCAGCATTTTTCTAGAAGGTGGTGGCTGGCAATTGGCATTTTTTTTTTGGTAAATTGAAACACGCCCAAGAACTTCTTGCCGTCCTCAAAATTCCCATGGCATCAAAACGGTAGTCAAAACCCTTAGAATGTTAGTAGCCTGCTGTATTTAACCAATTCATACAAACCATTTAGATATCGCAGAAAATGAATTAGATACTGTAAAATATCGCATGTAAGGGGTTTTTTGACAAATAAACTTTATAAGAAGGGTTTTGACTGCAGTTTTGAGGGTAGGGGTTTTTTGACAACGGAAAAAATTGCTTGGGTATTTTCGACAATTTACCCCCTTTTGATAAATTGCCAGAAAAACCCAAGCCAATTTTCTCACCGACAAAATCCCTCGGACCCGAGGCGCATGTTAAAATACCCTAGGACTATTTCCTAGACTATCTGTATAGTTGTCTGCTATATCTAATAAACTCGTACATATCGTAGGCAGTTGCTTACAAATCGTACATAACTAGATATAACATGTAACTGTTAAATATCGTAGGTAAAGGGTTTTTTGACAACTGAAAACTTTAAAAGAAGTTTTTGACACGCACCTCAAGGACAAGGTTTTTTGTCGAAACGTTGCTTGGGTTTTTTTTTGTTTAACAATTTACCCTTTTTATTTATTTATTTGGCTAATAGTATATAAATACTTAATGTTTCAGCCATATAAATTGGTATTATTTTGGTTTGCTCATTGTAGAAAGTGACTGGTTTTTTTTGCCAATGCTATGCACATATATGCGATCTAAATATTTAGGTTTTAAAATAGAATTCTATAGATTACTTTATAAATTAATCCAGTTTCCTGATGGAACTGGATTTCATCCAGTTTTCTATATATCAGCATTCACTGTCCAAAAGTAGATCCAATTCCTTCCAAAAGTGAAAGAAATCTGTTAAAATATAAGGCTCTCAACAATTTTTTCCAAGAATCAAGGGCACGGTTGCAGAGCCTCACACATATATAGGGAAGGGAATGGGCCAGTTGATAGGCTTGTTTGACATTGATGCAGTTTGTAGGCCCAACTGAAGCCCAACACGAGAGGAGCTCGTGGTCACGAGCTGACACGAGGCTCGTGATGAGTGGGGCTCCGGTACAGGTGTCGGCCTTCGATTGGCCCAAGGATGTGGCAAGCACAGCATGAGCGTGGCGGCTGCAGCAGGCGTGGGAAGGGAATCCGGGTCGGGTTTGCTTCAGTCCTTTGGATTGATCCGAATCTTTGAGTTAATTCTTCTCCAAGTAAACTTAGCAATTGTTTAGCTAGGGTTTTGTATGGGGCCAAATATTGTATCTATCTAGTTGGGTTATAGGATTTGGTATATCTCGTGTAATCCTTATTTTAGTGGAAGTTCAAGTGAAGACAGGATTAGGTGCAAGTTTGCACTCAACTTGGGTATATCGTTGCGTTCTTAGTTGTTTGGTGTGCTTTTCTATTTGTTTGTGGTGTTTGTGATAGCTGTCCGGATATCTTTTTTATCGCCTTCGTTTGCAACCGATTCTGTGTAGTTTTCCGCTGCGTCTTACCGTTTGTTCGCTATCGTCTTGTGTGATCCTTTCGAGGCTCACCGCGCCGAGCTAGCAGAAGGCTCGGGTACAAGTAGTATCAGAGCATCGGGATCGGTGATTCAAAAAACACGCATAGTAGTAATACGAGCAACAGAAGCATAAGTATTGAAAAAATCAATCTCTTTTTTTGTGTAAAACCTTTAGCAACTAACTTAGCCTTATATTTTTCTATAGACCCATCCACTCTAAGTTTTCTCTTGAAAATCCATTTACAGCCTATAGCTTTACTTTCTTGCGGTATATCGGTAATAGTCCATGTCTTATTTTGTAAAATCAAATCAATTTCATTTTGAATCGCTTCTCTCCAAAACGGAGCTTCATCGGAAGATACAGCATCGGCGTAAGTCGTCGATTCTCCTTCAATCAAGTAAATGTACATGTCGTCGCCGAAATTCTTCTCTATCCTATCTCTCTTAGAACTTCGAAGTTCGGGCTCAGGTGTAGGTTCTAATAATATATTATTGTCATTCGGTTCACTAGAATATGGTGATTCTCCTAAATCGTAATTTATACCAGGTATAAGGTTGCTAATTTTTGTTTTAAATGGAAAAATGTTTTCAAAAAAGGTTGCATCCTTAAATTCAATAATGGTGTTATTTGATATATCGGAGATATCAGATTTCACCACCAAGAATATATAAGTATTACTATTAGTAGAATATCAAATGAAAACCGAATCAATAGTTTATGGACCTATTTTCCTCTTCTTCAGACCGATGATAGAAAATTTCGCTAAACAACACTAAATCTTCAAGTAACTAATATTAGGTGTCCGATTATTCCAAATTGCATAAGGAGTTTGGTTACCAAGATTTTGAGATATTCTATTAAAATATAACATGAGGATAATTGGGCTTCCCTCCACAAATTCTTAGAAATTCTGGAACCTGAAAACATAGAATTTACCATATTTATTAAAGTTATATTTTTTCTTTCCGCTACGCCATTAAACTGAGGTGAATACGATGCAGTCTGTTGGATATAGTGCCTTCAAGGCAATTATTGTAATTGCAGGTAGGCGATTGTGATAATTGAGGGACGACCAATACAGGTAGAACAGTTTTACTCGAAATAATAGTATACTATCTGGTTTGTCTTTATCAGAGATGTGTATACGTTTTACTTGTTATTACGTGTCACTAATACATAATGATGAAGCCCGTGGGATTCTTTCTTGACTACCAGCATTATGACAGCGATCATACACGTAAGAGCTGGGTAGTCCATAAGCACATCCTTAAATGTCCCTAGTCGAGAGAGTATCGAGACTGGGTATCGATATTCCAGAGTAGAATATTGTATACATTTCTAGACCCTGACAAGGGGCGGTGGCTGGTCTCACAAGCCATTGATATTATGTCACCTAATATATTATACAGGTGCTCACTGGAGGCAAGTACACTGGACGGCCTCGCCGGGAACTTCTAGATAGTATTATATCTATCGTCAGATAGAAGTTCTCTAGTAGCTCGAGTACAGGTTAGTTTTTTGACCTAAGATCGTCATTTGTCTCGTGTGAGTTCCCACTGTACTTAGATTGCTACCCTACCATGGCTTAAAGGAGTCGTGCAAACATATTTTAGTTGGGTACAGTCCGAGCCACATAGAGGCAGTGAGCGATTGTCAGGAATTCGTCTCTCCTGGTATTAGGAGTCGATGTCGCGCTATATTCGGTTGTCCATCACCTTAAATCCGTGTTCACGGTGGATGAGATTTACTGATAGGAGTTAAGTAGTTTCTCGGTTGGTGATGAGCTTGACTCCAACACGACTTATCGGATTATTAGGGGTTTGACGTTATCCACCCTTAGATCCGGTATGCGATACTCTTAGACGAAGAGACCAGACTATACGGAGATTCTCACATTCAGGCTCAGTAGGGTACGGACGGACTTGATTGTCGACCTCCCTTTCGATATATACCTAGGTAGCCATTACGTCCAGCTAGTGCCGCTGACGTGCTTGTGGTTATGGATTTATCCAGTAATTTACTGCCGGCGTATTATCGAGTCTTTAGAGTCCCACACAGAGGGTTTTCCCGGATCAGGCGATATGATATAGATGACGTATATTGGTACATACAGGTGTCCGATTAAATATGTGTACAGGTTACACGGATTTTAATCGGACGGTTGATAATACTAGCCGGTTTAGAATTAAGCCGGATTATTAAATCAAGTTTTGATTTAATAATTTATATTTATATATATATATATATATATATATATATTTAATATATATATATATATATATTCTAGTATTATTGTTCACTATTTATTTTCTCTATCTTGGCTATTCATATTTTTATATGGATATGCGTATATGTATTTCGATATGTATACCAAGTTGTATTCCGTATTTGTACGGAATAATTCTAGAAGGGGGACATCTTATTTGTGAATATTCATGGTAATGAGGTGGCTAGGTGAAGTGGCTTTAAGCATGGTTGAGAAATGTAGAGAGGAATGTGCTTCATTTGTTTATTACAAATGGTTATGATATTTTTTTAGTGTGAAAAAATTATAAAGTCATTCTATTCTTTTGATTCATTCAACCCTTAGCTTATTTTGAATTATGGCAACATCTTGCTCTTCTTCCTTCTTCTTCTTCATTGCTCTCTTGAGCTTGAGTGTTTGAGAGAAATGATAGTGGAAAATTCCTACATCCCCACTTTCTATTCTTAGTGAGCTTAGAGCGTTGGTTGCATCACTAGGTGAGGCTGGAGTTTGGATTGGTTCCCTCAGGTGGATCATCTTTGGCAAGAGCGGCCGCATCTCAAGCTTGTTCCCGACGGTTTACGAGAAGCTTGGAGAGCTCTTCCATGATTTGGTGGACACGCATCAAATGTTGTAATTCTTAAACCTTGCATGCTTATTTTTTAGTTTAGTATTTCGAACGATTGCTAGGGACAAGTTTCTAGCGCTCTCTTGTAAATTTTTCGTTTTTCGGTTCTGTATCGGCCGCGGTTGTAGCGGCAAGGGTATTAGGAACTTTCAATGGTATCAGAGCCAAACCAAATACTAGAACTAAATTAGACGATGTTTTAGTTTCGAGACCGAAAATTTACCCGTATTTAGTTTTGAATTCCAAGTTTCTGTCATTTTCAAAACGGAACTTGGAATTTTTTTGTATATGCCAGTGGAAAACATTTTGAAAAATAAAACTTGGCACAAAATTCGAGGACAAACAAGCAATGTGTGGTCGAGTTTTGGCCGAGTTCTTCTTCCCAAGTTTATCTGTTTATCCTCAAATTTTGTCTGTTGCTTGGAATTGTAGAAACTAGATTTTTGGTATACCTCTTTTTTCCCAAATTTTGTTTAGTACTGTTTATGCATACGGGCAATTCGGGACTGTTTTTGGTCGAAATTTTTAACAACGTTTATTTTTGTATCTTGGTATATGTGTTGTTGAACGTCTTTTAATTGCTATATGTTCGATTAGACGGGGTTGCACACTTTCTCGTGTCGCTTGTTCCATGATATATATATTTATCTCTATGATGGTTTAACCAGATTGTTGTGTTGGATAGCCCCTCGTGCGTTTGCTTGTACAGTTTTGATTTATTATGTTGTATTCATTTGTTCGGGACGAGCTCCAACTTGTGACCAGTATATTCTTTTATTGGGGCACGACCAGGATGAGGTCATTGTCATCCTTGTATATATTTCTCATTTCTGTACTAGGATTAACCCAGGAGAAGTGCTCGAGTAACCGGGTTCTAGAGTGCTCCAGTTGGCCGTCTTATGGTGTTTGAGACCGGACTGTATCACTCTAGAATTGACGGATTGCTCGCCGCACTTGTAGAGGTTATAGGATCGACCCGCGGGGGAGTGCCTGAAAGTTCCTAGTGCCCTCGCCGCTAACCCGTGGCCAATGCGGAATACAAAAACGAAAATTTTGATGGCACTAGAAACTTATACCCAAGAATCTAAACCAAACACCTAAACTAGCAAACACAAAAGGATAAAAATCACAACCTTTGTAGTATCTTCATTTGTTCCAATTGGGTTGGACTCCAGTATGCTCTCAAGAGCTCCGGATCATGCTTGCAAGCCGGTCTTCCTTCGCCGATGATGATCCACCCGAGGGAACCAAGTTCAAGCTTCAACTTCATCAATGAAGTAACTAAAGATCCTATATTGCTAATTTAGGATGCTTAGTGATGTGTATGAGTGTTCTAGCATTTTTCTTTCTCTTTATTATCATGATTCTCAACTCATGAAAGGGTTGAAGATGAAGAAGATGAAGAAGGATCCATGGAAGAGAGAGAAGCTAAATGGTAGAATGAAAAACTTCTCCAAAATTCAAGCATGCTTCACTTTCTTTTGTTAAAAGAATTTTCTCCATTTAAAATTACAACCATACTTGAATAGCATGTGCAAATGAATATATAATTCATTTGCCCATACCCTCCACCATTTCTTTCTTCCACCTCATTTCTTAATTTCTTTAAAAAGAAATAGAAACCTAGAAATGAGGCGTCCTCCTTCTAGAATTATTCTTGTATAAATATGTCACGACCCGCTAAGTACGGAACGCGACCGGCACCTAAGTTACGAAACGTCTCAAGGCGTCCGTAAACTAAGTAAGCCGAAGCCCAGAATACAAAACCCAGTTAAAATTTTAGAGTGAAGGAAAACCAATTTATTTAAGCATTTTACTCCATTACCACACCAATATCCTTTTTAAAATAATTTTCTCTTTTTTCCAAAATTCCAACAGAGTTTCCTTGTAAAATAAGCCCCAGACGGGTGCAACAGGAATATAAATGAATAAAATGAAAATGGCATCCCCAAGCGGGAGCTAGTTCTTCGCCTCAAGGCGGTCACAAATCCCACGCAATATAAAATAACAATGTGCATGAGTAAGCATGAAGCATAAGAAATAACATGTCGACTCAAGTGAGCTCGACTCTAGATATATCATATCATCCAAAAGTCTCACAACCTCACCTCTAGGTCAATATACAATAATCCAAATAAAACAGGTACAACTGAAATAATAGTAGCAGTAGATGGAGTGTTCTAGATACAACGAATATATAAGATGGTACAAAATGATGATAACCCACCTATGAATAAAAGCCTTGAGTCCAGGCAAAAAGGGCAAAATGAGCAAAAGTGTCCGCCGCTACGGTGCTGACGGAACGGACCTGCAGAAAAGCCGTGGCACAACGGGGGTGAGTTGCCAGCTCGTGAGTAATAAATAACATCTACTGAGTCTATCGTATGCATGTACACAAGTATCCTAGCATCCCTAGAACAGGTATGGCTACATGTACTAGCAGGTATGTATGCATCAACAGTGTACTAGCAAGTATGTATGTCACATGGATGTAATAACAGGTATGTATGCCACATGAAAATACTATCATGTATGTATGCTATATGAGTCAACTCAAGATCTCATCATGTAGGTATAAGAATTGTTCCTTCTTTTGTTTTTGAAACTCTTTTTAAATATCAACATAATATCCATGAAATCAATAAAAATCCGTGTCCAGCAACGACACCCCAAAACTGTCTCAAGTCTCATATATCCATGTCAAGTATCTCTGGCCTCAGCCGTCCAGCTGATCCATATCAAATATCAACATCCCAATCCAGCGGCCACGGTCGGTATCCTCTGGATATCCGCCGTGCCAAATGAAGTCACCGGTAGGTAATCCGTCCCCTGCCAGGCTCAACGCCATCTCCTGCGATCTTCTTGTCCCGGGGTACCGTACCGGGCCCACCATATACCCGAGACGGTTCATCCATCTCCTCGAAACGGGTCTCGAAAACCACAACAAACTCATGGTGGACGACACTTTACATCACTAGAAAACCGCAACTTTTATATTTGAAAGATTATAAGCTTTGAAATCTTGCGGCTTTCCCGAAATCCAGAAATATCATAAATCTCATGAAATCATCATGAATGCACATGTCAATGATAATGGATGCCTATGGTATCAATCTACAATGTATGATTTATACTAGGCATGAGCAAATGATATAATAATACATATGCACGAGAATAGAAATTTTATGATTTCATTTTAATTATTTGTTGCAATAGCACAGGTTTAAGCAATTAACATGTTTCAGATTTATAGTTATCTAGTGTCGTGACATAGCAATTATCAGGGTGTGTGTGTCCACATGAATAGTGCTCGTACTGTATATAAAAGCCTGGTAATGGTGCATGTGTCCTACAATGAGTTTGCGTATATGGAATATCATATAGATCCTAACTGCAGCAATTATCATGCAAGTATTCTTATTCTAATGTCACAAGTAGTATCAAGTTTACTATTTACAAGTTTAATAAATCTAACGGGTGACTCGCGCCATCCAAACGATCGTCCCCCGTAGATGTTAAATCTACTCACCTGTGATCCCATGCTAGGTGTGTCCGACCACCTGCTTTCCTTTCTCTGCTGCGCTTGAAGTCCCTGCCGGCGAATCTAGAATTTACAAAAGTCACCACATAAGGAAAAATCCTGCAAAACGCGATATATCGATAAAAAGGATACGCGTGCGTGAAACTAAACACGTGTGTACACGACACGACGCGACGCGCACAAACCACCAGAACCTAAACTGACACGCTGTGTCGCGCAGCGCGCCACAGAACTACGCGTATCACGCGCGTGTCGCACGAGACTTAAAAACATCGGAAACACGCAAATAGCTCCAGATTTTGCTTCTGGGCCAAACTAAAAGTTACAGATACTAAAAGACTAACCTACCCAGAAGAACCCTACACCCAAAACCCCCACCCCCCACCCTGGCCGCAATTTGCGGCCAGAAAGAATAAATCGGCGGCCGAAAGGGGGAGGTGGGTCCCCATGCTCTGTGTGTGTATCCCTGCTAGTCTCACCATGCTACAGTCTTCACAATTTTATTCTAGAGGTCTCGGGTCGACAGCAGATCCAACAGAGGCTAAAAAGTCACTAAAACTGCTAAATTACGCCAAGTCGGGTAAATCGGGTGTCATGGTGAAATCTGGGGCAATCCTCTGTTTAACTGGCCTCATTAGCACCTAAAAGGGCTATTCTAACTAACACTACCTTCACTTTTGCCAAAATTCTCTTAAATCACCCAAAATCACTACTAAAGCATGAAATGGACACTAATTAAGCTAGATTACCATAATTTTAGCAATTTAAGGCTATCCATCAAAATTTAACGACACTACTAGGCTAAAACAGACTAATTAACACCAAAAGGTTCCATTAAGCTACAAGCACTCTAATGAACTAGATTTACCATCACAACACAAGTTCTAGTACTAAAACTCCATTTAACACTAAACTAGTTAAACAATCACATAATCTACACAATATGGAAAGAGTTTAGGAATTATACCCCCAAGGAACCTCTCAAACGAGGGGAGGAGAAGAGGGAGGGAGTAGGTGCTGCAAAACTTGGCTGGAAACAGAGCTGATTGCAACTTGCTGCACTGGCTGAAACCTACAGAAGCTGCTGCTGTTGCTGGTGTGGTGTTGTGTTAGTTTCAAGTGCTGCTGTTTTGAAGCAGCAGCAGCAGCAGGGGGTTGGGGTAATCTTCATGGAAGGTTTGAGTGTTGTGAGGGGGTGTTATGTAAGGAGTTGGGGCTGAAACAGCTGCTGTTGCTAATGTTTTTGATGAAGGTTGAAGCTGATGTAACAGCTTATGTGCAGGCTGATGTACAGGGCTGATGTGCTGCTCTTGGTGGCTGATGCTGATATTCATTCTGAAGTTGGCTGAAGAGGTTGTTTTGGTGGCTGAAAAGATGGTAATTGGGCTGATGTGAGTGTGTGAGAGAGGGATTTGAGGTTGGGGCTGTTTGTAATGATGTTAGGGGCTGGAGTGGCTGTTTGTGCAGCAGTTAATGGGCTGTTTTATGAAGAATTGATGCTGAAAATGAGCTGAGGATGGCTGATGGAAATCATCAGCTGCTGTAGCAGTAATGTGGCTGTTTTGGGGTGGCTGATCTGTTGGTTTATGGCTGATCTGTGGTGTGAGTGAGAGAGGCATTTGAGTGTGAGAAGAATTCAAATGTTTGAGGTGAAAGAGGGTGAATAATCCTTAAACCATCATGACACATCACATCCCTCTTTCTCTCTCTAAGTCAACCTTAAAACTCTCTAAATACCCATGGTTAAAGCCAACCATCCTCAACTTAAACTAATTAGCTCTAACAACCCAATTAACTTAACCAAGGACCTAACCCACCATGGTTAATTTAAATATAGTTAACCCACAAGCTCAATTGTATGGCAACCCTAATCTTAACCCTAGCTAACGTGCACAAGTGTGTGTGGTCGAGATAAAATTCTATAAAAATAACCATAAAACCAGATAAATTACTAGAATCCTATTTTGGTAAACTTTTTACCAAAACCCCCACATAAATACTCAATTATTACTAACCCTAAACTCAGGTGTTACAGTCTTCCCCCCTTAAGAAAATTCGTCCCCGAATTTTAAAATATGAAACCACGCGTACCTTAAAAAAGATGAGGGAATCTCTTCCGCATCTCTCCCTCGGCCTCCCAAGTGATCTCCTCGCTGCTTGGGCTGCGCCAAAGAACTTTCACGGACGGCAGGACCTTTGATCGAAGTTTCTTCACCTGCCGATCCAATATCTGCACTGGCTGCACGGTGAACGAAAGGTCGGGCTCAAGCTGAACTGTCTGATGCTGAATCATGTGGGAAGGGTCATGAAGATATCAGCGTAGCATCGACACGTGGAAGACGGGATGAACGTCTGAAAAGCTGGGTGGAAGAGCCAAACGATATGCAACAATGCCGACACGCTCGAGAATCTCGAAGGGACCTACGAATCTAGGGCTGAGCTTTCCCTTTCGCCCAAAACGCATCACGCCCTTCATCGGAGAGACCCTCAGAAAAACATGATCGCCAACTGCGAACTCTAATCTGCGACGGCGCCTGTCCGCTATGATTTCTGCCTGCTCTGAGCTGCTCTCATCCGGTCTCGAATCAGCTGCACTTTCTCGGTCGTCTCCTGCACGATCAGTGGCCCGAAAATACTGCTCTCGCTCAGCTCAGTCCAACAGACGGGTGATCTACATCTCCTCCCATACAACGCCTCGAAAGGTGCCATCTGAATAATGTCCTGGAAGCTGTTGTTGTAGGAGAACTCTACTAATGGTAGATGACGATCGCAGCTACCGCCGAAGTCCAAAACGCACGCTCTGAGCACGTCCTCGAGAGTCTGAATGGTTCGCTCTGACTGTCCGTCGGTCTGCGGATGAAACGCTGTGCTGAAGCTCAAACGAGTGCCCAAAGCCTCCTGGAGTCTCTGCCATAGTCGGCTGGTAAACTGAGTGCCTCGATCTGACACGATACATGTCGGTACGCCATGTAACCGCACGATCTCGTCAATGTAAATCCGGGCATACTGAGCAAAACTGAAAGTGGTCTTCACTGGCAGGAAGTGAGACGCTTTCGTCAATCTATCCACGATCACCCAGATGGAGTCGTACCCTCGACTGGTCCTGGATAGACCCACAACGAAGTCCATCGAAATCTGCTCCCATTTCCACTCCGGAATGGGTAACGGCTGTAGCTCTCCTGCGGGCCTCTGGTGCTCGGCCTTGACTTGCTGACAAGTCAGGCATCTCGATACGAACTCCGCGATGTCCCTCTTCATTCCGTCCCACCAGTAGGTCTCTCTCATATCATGGTACATCTTGGTGGAACCGGGGTGGACACTATACACTGATCGATATGCCTCCTCAAGGATATCGCGGCGCAATCCCTCAGCATCTGGTACGCACAGTCTAGATCCAAATTGTAATATCCCCTGATCATCAATCATGAACTCGGAAAATCTGCCCTGTCCCATCTGTGCCATGATCTCTGAGCAACGGTCATCACTGCGCTGTGCCTTATATATACGGTCAAGCAACTGTGGGCGTGCACGAACATGCGCGAGCTGTCCCCCCGTCGGAGTGAACTCGAACTCAACTCGGCCGTCGCATAAAATCTGCCAATCTGCTGACGACTGCCTCTGCACCGCGTGCAAACAGGATAGACTACCCCCGGGCCTCCTGCTCAAAGCATCCGCCACTACATTCGTCTTGCCCGGGTGGTACAAGATCTCACAGTCATAGTCTTTCACCAACTCCATCCAACGGCGCTGTCTGAGGTTCAGGTCTCGCTGCTGAAATATGTATTTTAAGCTCTTGTGGTCTGTGAATATTTGGCACGACTCACCATATAGGTAATGTCGCCATATCTTCAGTGCAAAGACCAATGCAGCCATCTCCAAATCATGAGTGGGGTAGTTATGTTCATGTTTCTTCAATTGTCACGAAGCATACGCGATCACCCTATCATGCTGCATCAACACGCATCCTAACCCCACCCGCGAAGCGTCGCAATAGACCACGAATCCGCCTGATCCTGAAGGCAACGATAATACCGGCGCCGTAGTCAAACAAGTCCGTAGCTACTGAAAACTGCGCTCGCACTCCTCCGTCCAGACGAAGGGAACTCCCTTCCGGGTCAAACCGGTCAAAGGTGCAGCTATACGAGAGAAATCCTGAACAAAACGCCTGTAGTAGCCCGCCAGGCCTAGAAAACTATGGATCTCAGTAACCGACGTCGGTCGGGGCCACTGCTGAACAACCTCAATCTTCTTCGAGTCCACACATATGCCATCTCTTGTAATCACGTGACCCAAGAATCCGACGCTGTCCAGCCAGAATGCACACTTGGAGAACTTCGCGAACAGCTGGTGCTCCCTCAGAGTCTGTAACGTAATCCGCAGGTGCTGCTCGTGCTCCTCTCGGCTCTGGGAGTACACCAAAATATCGTCGATGAACACTATGATGAACAAGTCGAGATACGGCCTGAATGTACGGTTCATCAAGTCCATGAATGCTGCGGGGGCGTTGGTGAGTCCGAACGACATCACCAGAAACTCATAGTGGCCATAGCGTGTACGGAACGCCGTCTTCGGTATATCCTCTTGTCGGACTCGCAGCTGGTGGTATCCTGATCGTAAGTCGATCCTCGAAAAATAACCCGCACACTGGAGCTGGTCGAACAAATCATCAATGCGCGGCAACGGGTATCTGTTCCGCACGGTAACCTTGTTCAGCTGGCGGTAGTCGATACATAAGCGCAAGCTTCCGTCCTTCTTCTTGACAAACAGGACCGGAGCACCCCATGGAGAAACACTGGGTCGAATAAGTCCCTTATTTAACAAATCTTGCATCTGAACCTTCAACTCTCTAAGCTCTGCCAGGGCCATCCGATAAGGTGGTATAAAAATAGGCCCCGATCCAGGAACCAAATCAATACAGAACTCGACATCGCGCTCAGGTGGAAATCCTGGCAGCTCATCAGTGAAGACATCGGGGAAGTCGCATGCAATCGGAACCTGATCCAATGGAACATCTGTAGCTCTAGTATCGCATACACAGGCTAGAAATCCCCGACATCCCTTCCTCAACAGCTGATCAGCGCGAAGAGAAGAAATCAATATGTGAGGGGCGGCACCACGGTCTCCCTGCACAACAAAATCCGACTCGCCGGGAAAACAAAATCTAACTGTCTTCTCGCGGCAGTCCACCGACGCATAAAACGTAGCTAACCAATCCATGCCCAAAAGAACGTCGAAGTCCAACGTTCGACAGGCAGCTCTCGCTCGCCAACACGAACTGTACAGGATCGGAACACGTGCCTGGCAACAAATGACTCTCCCACAGGAGTGGTCACCACAAGCGTCTGATCAAGCAACCCGGACTCTCTACCCAACCTCGGCATGAAGTGTGTGGATGTTAGTGTATATGCCCTAGAGGCCATTACTGTATCATACTAGTTTGTGTATTACTTAATGGAAGCTTGGGATATTCACAGTTGTATATACAATCTTGCTCGAAATGGTAGTATGCTACTTGGTTTGTCTCTGCTTTAATATGTGCATGTGTTTCTTTTAGCATATTGCTGGTATACATATTAGTAGAGCCCTTAGGATCTTTGCTTGATTACCAGCGTTGTGATGGCGCTCGCACTCGTGGGAGCTGGGTAATCTATAAGCACATCCTTATACAGGTCCCTGGTCGTTGGACTATCGAGACAGGGCATCGATACTCCGGAGTAGACTAGCGTATGCGCTTCTCATCCCAGTGTGGGAGACGGTCTGTCCCACAGCCGTTAGTACGTCGTACTTGGGATAGTATGCGGGTGCTCGTTAGGTTACGAGTACACTGGACATGACTCGTCGGGAACTGTTGGTTGGTAATATACCTATCGTCAGTTATCAGTTCCCAGATGACATGAGTACAGCTTAGTCCGCTGACTTGACACTGTCACTTCGCCTCGAGTGTGTTCCCACTGCACTTTGATTACTACCCTACCACGGCTCAAAGGAGTCGTGCAAACAGGTAGTTTTTGGGTGCAGTCCCGAAGCACTTGGAGGCAGTGACGGTTAGACAGGATTCGTCTCTCCCGGTATTGGGGGTTGACATCGCGCTGTGTCCAGGAGAGCTATTACACGAGTAGTCCCTGGCCAGGGCAAGCGAGATATACTGGTAGGTTTCCAGTGTTATCTTAGGGTGTTCTGGGCTACACTCCGACACGACTTGTACCGCTATTAGGGGACTGACGTTCACCACCCCCTAGGCCCGCCATGCGATGTATCAGATGAACAGACCGGACTGTACGGAGACTGTCACATACAGGCTCAGTAGGAGTGTAGATGGGGTTCACCTCGTCAGTCTTCTTATCGACATCTACCTGGGGACCGTTACGTACAGCTAGTGCCGCTTGCGGTCTGTGGTTAAACCCACTGCCAGCGTAGTGTCGAGTCTTTAGAGTCCCACACAGAGAGCTATTCGCCTTTAGGCAAAATGAGTAGAGGTCGCATGGTTTTGCGACAGGGTTCGTTCGCATCCGCGCACTTGTGCACGTTTGCTGTCCGGACAGTTTATACTAGCGGGCTTTGGTTTAAGCCGGATCCTAGTATATGATTTGAGATTGGTTTTTCTCAGTGTATTCGTGTTCCTCGGATCACGAATGCGGGTGCGTATGCACAGTTGCTTGAGATTGGGGAGAGGACCTTGTTTAGGGTTAATGGCTATTGTCATTTTATTAACCCTATTGCTTATGTGTGTATTATAGTTAATTGATAATTAGCTTAATAATTGTGCATGGTTGTTATTGTTGACCGTTTGACTTCATTGACTTGTTGACCTAGTTGACAACTTGAACATAATCATTTCATTTGGAAGATGATCTTTGATCCTTGCAATTTGCATTAATATTGAAATGATAATGGTCATGTCTTGATAAAACCATGACAATTTTCTAGCTAATTATTGAATTAAAATATTACACACATATTAGTGAGAATGGCTCACTAATAATTCATTCTCTCATATCATTTCTCTCTCTTGCTCATCCTCTCCCTCAAGCTCTCTCCCTCTCATGTGTTGAGAAACAAAAAGCTTGAGAAAAACCCTCACTTGATCTTCTCTACTCTCTTCTAGGGTTCAAGTCTTAGCATTTCTTGCACTCTAGTTACTCCTAGCTTGGAGTTGAAGCTAAAGGTCGAGGGTTTCGGGTGGATCCTTCTTTGACGGGAGAAGACAAGCAAGGTGACCTCTTTCTACCATTCCAAGGAGCAAGGAGAGAAGGACTTTGAGCTCAAGGTATAACCTTTCCATCACTTAGCTAGTTACTAGTTAGGGTTAGCTTGTTTTTTTTAGCAAAGATCCTTAAAGCTTGGTCCATGTTGCCTATAGTTGATAAAAATCCAATTTTTATTATGTTTTCCGTCTCCCCGTAAGCACCGGGGTGGGCAACGTGGACTTACAGTGGTATCAGAGCCTAACTAAACATAAACTAGCTAAGTAGTAAAGTGTAACGAAGTTTCGAAACCGGAAAATCGAAAAACCAAACTCACAAAACCCTAAGTTTCTGTTAATTTTTTTTTCTGGTCAAAATAAAATTTGTTATACACCAAAAATTATCTCAGGGTTTTGTGTAGAAAACCACCAAAGACGAACCAGAGAGGCGACCAAAGGGCCGCGGATCCGCGGCAATAGGAAGCTCTTGCCGCGGAACCGCGGCCGTCTTGTCCCCTCTCTGCTTCGATTTTGGTGCAGTGTGTTTCTGTATTGGTTTTGGGATTTTTAGGATATGTTATATGTGCCCAGATTTTCCAGAACTAAAATTTACTTTTGGGGGCCTATAAATCCGTATTTTTTCGGAACTTCACTACACTTTAACTATATCGGTTATATCTGTGATGCTTGTATGTATTGAACGTCGGCTAATCACTATAAGTCGATTAGTCGGGGTTATACATCTCTGTGATCTGTGATTGTTATTGGTTTGTGGATATGAATGGATTGGATTGTCGCGGGTGAATAGCCGGGGTGGATGTGAGATGAGCGTTATTTTTCTTTCATTCATTTGTAACATGTAAATTGATGTAATAATATTATTTGTATGGCCGCACAACCGGGTCGGGGTTGTAGCCGTCATTGTATAATTCTTTTTACTGTTTTTGCTCCTAGGATAGAGCCATGGAGGGGGTGCACAAACTACCGGGTATCTCGAAGTGCCGAGTGGCCTACTCACGGTGGTGAGGGAGGTTGCTTCGCTTCGGGTGCTTGGCGGGTAGTTTGCCGCACCCGTAGGGGTCTTGGGTGGGGTATTGGCTATTCACCGCGACCGTGTAATCCGCTTTACGTTGCAGGCTCGAACGCATTGCGGATTCCTA
Organism: Agapanthus africanus; assembly: GCA_030015575.1. Classification (NCBI taxonomy): domain Eukaryota; kingdom Viridiplantae; phylum Streptophyta; class Magnoliopsida; order Asparagales; family Amaryllidaceae; genus Agapanthus; species Agapanthus africanus. The sequence goes on along the minus strand of JASDDO010000247.1, from coordinate 6,384 downwards.
GTATATCCAATGTATTCATCTGTGATCTGTAATGTCTATCATTGCTATATATTTATATATAATAACTATTTAGGCGTTGCTTATGTTTGTTAGCCGCGCTAGCCCAGCCCCCGCTCTGTCGTTAGTTAAGTAACCTAACGGGTGATGACGGGGCCCCGTGGCGAATGCGAATAGCATAAGCGTACGTCATATTTTGGTTGTTTTCTGCAATAGTAGGATTAAATGATGGGACGCATTAAAAGAACTAATGCAAGAAATAAACCAAGTAAAAGTCGATTGGAACACTTTGAAAACCACTCGTTTTTTTTTCAAAAACTAAACTTTTAAACGCGGAGCTTGAACCACTCCTTTTAAAAGCTATCTCGTTCCATCGATTATATCAAGTTCACTACGTTCACTGTTTCGCCAAAACCATCCGTAGCCCTCCATCATTTCGGTTAAATATTCGGTAGTATTCAAGCTATGTATTTTGACCTCACGCCAAGGCATAGTGATTGGTAGCTGCCGGATATTTATCCGTTGCATAGATAGAATGCGTTGATTTGAGACAGTCGTACTGCCGTTTTGGCCTACGTCAAGGGTAGGTACGGGTGGGTTCAAATTAACCAGGATAATGATGGGAAGAACTTGACATGTGACTTATGACATTTTGACCTCACGCCAAGGTCATAAGAGCATGGGGCAAAAATCCACATCGGGAGTTTCATAAGTACTGAAACTTGCTAGCGTTGCATACCATTTGGAGTGTGATAATTCTGGTAGGATTCCTTCGGTTTTATCACGCGATGATATTTGGATCCCGATCCTACTGTGAGTATATGCTACTCCTCGGGAAAACTCTCACTTAACGATCAATGCTATAAACCTAGTAGGTGCCTAGAAAGGTGTTAGCGGGGCTACGCCCACAGGGAAAAGAGGTTACTTAATTAAGGAACTTCGCGAAAGCGTTGGAAAACCTCCCTCGAAGTACCGACACTGGTCTGGCTGAACGGTTAAGCAAGTATTGTACGGTGAGAATGATCCCGGCTAATCCTTTTCTTTATGGTTTGAGAAGGGATTCGAGAAACAGTAGGAGCCATCCAGTTTAGACAAACTAAAAACCACTCTAAACTTGCAAGAGCATCATGCTAAAGTGTTTCTTTTCTCTCTCCTAATTGCAGCGACCATTCAACATGACCGGACTTAAGTTACTATTAGATAAAAATATATTGATAGGGCCAAACTACAAAGATTGGCTCAGGAATGTCAAGATGGCTATCACTTATGACAAGCCGGGGTATATACTTACCACCAAAGCTTCCCCTGTCCCAGGTCCCACCTCCAGCGTCGCGGATGTAGAAATCCGTAAGACATGGGAGATAGATTGCGCGAGGGCCAGATGCCTCGTACTAGCCTCGATGGACAACGAACATCAGAGGAGGCACGAGAATATGGACCTAGAGTCCATATTTCTCCATACAAAAGAACTGTATGGAGAGCAGTCTCGTATCGCTAGATACGAAGTGTCGAAGAAGCTTTTTTCGGCAAGGTTGGCGGATCATCGGTAGCGGACCACGTGCTTAAGATGATCGGCTACATAGAGGAGCTCGCGGACCTTGGGACCACGTTGGAGAATGAAATCTATACCGATTTGATTCTCCAGTCCCTTCCTTCCACTTACGCCCAGTTCATTCTTAACTTCAACATGCAAGGAAAGGAGGTTGAACTTGCCGAACTTCTGAACATGTTGAGGACTGCTGAGGGCACCCTACAGAAGGGTAGGGAGACATCCACTTTGTTTATAGGAGGATCTTCCTCTTCTAGGTCCAGGGCGAAAGCCAAGGGCAAGAAGAAGAAAGCCCCGCCAAACCAAGAGGCGGTGTCGGTAAAGTGGATACGAAGGGAAAGGGTAAAGCAACAAAAGTAGCGGGGAAGCTGGTGGGGAATGAAGAATGCTTCTATTGTCACAAAAGTGGTCACTGGAAACAGGATTGCAAGGCTTGGAAAGCCAGAACACAGGATTTGAAGCGAGTTGCAGCTTCAGCTTCAGGTGTGTATGTTATTGAAAACTGTCTATCAATAAACTCTACATCCTGGGTATTGGATACCGGATCAGGATCTCATATCTGTAATTCTTTGCAGGCGTTGAGAAAGCGTAGAGTTTTGAAGGCAGGTGACATGACCCTCAGAGTTGCGAACGGTGCTAGCATGGATGCTGAGGCCGTGGGGGACTATCACCTGGGATTATCAGATGGACACTTTTTGGTTTTGCGTAGTTGTTATTATGTACCAAATGCAACCTGTAATATCATTTCTGTATCTTTATTATCTAAAGAAGGTTATGAATTTGCATTTGTAAGTAATGTAGTGAACATTCACCTTAATCAAGTTTTGATTGGGTCAGGTATATTGAACAACGGTATATACGTTTTAAACCAACCACAGGTTTTCAATATCCAGAATACACACAAAAGAAAGTCTCCAGAAATTAATAAAACTTTCTTATGGCATTGTAGACTGGGTCACATCAATGAGAGAAGATTGACTAAGTTACATACTGAAGGATATTTAGATCCGTTCGAATATCAATCGTATGCAACTTGTCAATCCTGTCTCAAAGGAAAGATGACAAAGGCTCCGTTTTCTGGACACGGAGAAAGAGCGAGCGAGCTCTTGGGACTCGTGCACAGCGACGTGTGCGGTCCAATGTCTACACATGCGCGAAGCGGTTTTTCTTACTTCATTACTTTTACGGATGATTTCTCAAGATTCGGACATGTCTTCTTAATGAAGCATAAATCCGAAGCTTTTGATAAGTTCCAGGAATATAAGAATGAAGTAGAAAAACAAACAGGCAAAAGTATCAAGATCCTAAGATCGGATCGAGGAGGAGAATACTTAAGTGCCGAATTCCTGAATTACTTAAAAGAGAATGGAATTCTCTTTCAGCTTACTCCTCCATACACTCCGCAACATAACGGTGTATCGGAGAGACGGAACCGAACCCTATTGGATATGGTACGGTCCATGATGAGTAACGCTGAGTTACCGCGATCGTTCTGGGGATATGCGCTAGAAACAGCTGCATATCTTTTGAACCGTGTTCCCACTAAGACGTGCCTACCACACCATATGAGTTATGGAGTGGGAAGAAACCCTATCTTCAATACTTGAAGATTTGGGGATGTCCAGCTTATGTCAAAAAGCAGCATACGGACAAGCTCGAGACACGCTCAGTACTGTGCAAGTTTGTGGGATACCCAAAGAACTCCAGGGGGTATCTTTTCTATTACGCAGAGGAACAAAAAGTCCTTGTTTCTCGTAATGCCCATTTTCTGGAACATCAGTTTTTAGAAAAAGAAATAAGTGGGAGCGCAATAGAACTGGAAGAAATTCCAGAACCACAAACTATTACTGAAAGCTTAGTGGAACCAGAAGGTTCAAAAGAACAGGACATTCCTACGCCACTCCGCAGGAGTAGTATGCAGTCTCATCCGCCCGAGAGGTACTACGGTTTTCTCATTGACGGGGATAGAGATGACCGCATCATAGATTGTGATGAGCCTACTAGCTTCCAGCAAGCCATTCAGAGCGTCGACTCGGTAAAATGGCTGGATGCAATGTGGACCGAGATGGAGTCCATGTACACCAACAAAGTATGGACGTTGGACATTGCTCCAGACGGGGTAAAACCCGTAGGATGCAAGTGGATCTTCAAAAGGAAGATTGGTGTAGATGGACAGGTTGAGACCTATAAAGCTAGACTGGTAGCAAAGGGTTTTCGTCAGCGACCTGGTTTGGACTATGACGAAACCTTTTCCCCAGTAGCTATGCTGAAATCCATTCGGATCCTTCTTGCCATCGCTGCTTTCCACGATTATGAGATTTGGCAGATGGACGTAAAGACAGCTTTTCTAAATGGTCATTTAGAGGAGTGTGTCTATATGGACCAGCCAGAGGGTTTCATTCAGGGTGGGAGCAGCGGAAAGGTGTGCAAGTTGCTCAAGTCCATTTATGGACTCAAGCAGGCATCGCGGAGTTGGAACATCTGTTTTGATGAGACGGTCAAAGAATTTGGCTTTATCAAAAATCCAGATGAACCATGCATCTATTGTAGATTTGTAGCGAGAACTGTAGTATTCCTCGTTTTATACGTGGATGACATTCTCTTAATAGGAAATGACATTCCTATGCTACAATCTGTCAAGGGGTTCTTGTCACACAGGTTCTCCATGAAAGACCTGGGTGATGCCTCATACATTCTGGGTATCCGGATCTACCGTGACAGATCCAAGAGAATATTAGGACTCTCACAGTCCAGGTACATCGACACCATACTGAAGAGATTCAGTATGGAAGATTCCAAGCGCGGTAATCTACCGGCTTGTCACGGGATCACCCTCTCCAAAGAGATGTCTCCCAAGACTGATTTGGAGAGGGATCACATGTCTATTATACCCTACGCTTCTGCGGTAAGCTCTATAATGTATGCGATGTTGTGTACCAGACCGGATGTGGCTTATGCACTGAGTGTGGTAAGCAGGTATCAGTCAAATCCTGGGGAGAAACATTGGATAGCAGTAAAGAACATTCTCAAGTACCTGAGAAGGACTAAGGAGATGTTCTTGGTGTATGGCGGAAAAGACCTGCAGATTGAGGCCTTTGCTGACTCCAGCTTCCAGAGTGACAAGGATGATTCCAAGTCCATGTCGGGTTTTGTCTTTACCCTCAATGGAGGGGCGGTGTGTTGGAAGAGCTCCAAACAGGAAACCGTTGCTGACTCGACTATGGAAGCGGAATACATCGCTGCATCTGATGCCGCAAAAGAAGCTGTCTGGATGAGGAAGTTCTTGAAAGAACTTCAGGTGGTTCCGTCCATTGTTGACCCAATACCTCTGTATTGCGACAACAACAGGGCTATAGCTTTAGCGAAGGAACCCAGGTCCCATCAGAAATCCAGACACATCTTAAGGCGGTATCACCTGATCAGGGAGATCGTGGATCGCCAGGAGATCGAGGTCCGGAGAGTTGCATCAGAGGATAACACAGCAGATCCATTCACCAAGGCCTTGCCCCAGACTCAGTTCGAGCGGCTGATTGAGATGATAGGTCTTCGATACGCCAGTACATGGCCTTAGTGCAAGTGGGAGATTGTTAGTGTATATGCCCTAGAGGCCATTACTGTATCATACTAGTTTGTGTATTACTTAATGGAAGCTTGGGATATTCACAGTTGTATATACAATCTTGCTCGAAATGGTAGTATGCTACTTGGTTTGTCTCTGATTTAATATGTGCATGTGTTTCTTTTAGCATATTGCTGGTATACATATTAGTAGAGCCCTTAGGATCTTTTCTTGATTACCAGCGTTGTGATGGCGCTCGCACTCGTGGGAGCTGGGTAATCTATAAGCACATCCTTATACAGGTCCCTGGTCGTTGGACTATCGAGACAGGGCATCGATACTCCGGAGTAGACTAGCGTATGCGCTTCTCATCCCAGTGTGGGAGACGGTCTGTCCCACAGCCGTTAGTACGTCGTACTTAGGATAGTATGCGGGTGCTCGTTAGGTTACGAGTACACTGGACAGGACTCGTCGGGAACTGTTGGTTGGTAATATACCTATCGTCAGTTATCAGTTCCCAGGTGACATGAGTACAGCTTAGTCCGCTGACTTGACACTGTCACTTCGCCTCGAGTGTGTTCCCACTGCACTTTGATTACTACCCTACCACGGCTCAAAGGAGTCGTGCAAACAGGTAGTTTTTGGGTGCAGTCCCGAAGCACTTGGAGGCAGTGACGGTTAGACAGGATTCGTCTCTCCCGGTATTGGGGGTTGACATCGCGCTGTGTCCAGGAGAGCCATTACATGAGTAGTCCCTGGCCAGGGCAAGCGAGATATACTGGTAGGTTTCCAGTGTTATCTCAGGGTGTTCTGGGCTACACTCCGACACGACTTGTACCGCTATTAGGGGACTGACGTTCACCGCCCCCCTAGGCCCGCCATGCGATGTATCAGACGAACAGACCGGACTGTACGGAGACTGTCACATACAGGCTCAGTAGGAGTGCAGATGGGGTTCACCTCGTCAGTCTTCTTATCGACATCTACCTGGGAACCGTTACGTACAGCTAGTGCCGCTTGCGGTCTGTGGTTAAACCCACTGCCAGCGTAGTGTTGAGTCTTTAGAGTCCCACACAGAGAGCTATTCGCCTTTAGGCAAAATGAGTAGAGGTCGCATGGTTTTGTGACAGGGTTCGTTCGCATCCGTGCACTTGTGCACGTTTGCTGTCCGGACAGTTTATACTAGCGGGCTTTGGTTTAAGCCGGATCCTAGTATATGATTTGAGATTGGTTTTTCTCAGTGTATTCGTGTTCCTCGGATCACGAATGCGGGTGCGTA